>JARQWZ010006514.1:2500-27500 GCA_033150135.1 Gobio occitaniae
TCACTCCTCAACCCCAGAGCTTCACTACTCAACCCCAGAGCTTCACTCTTCAACCCCAGAGCTTCACTCCTCAACCCCAGAGCTTCACTACTCAACCTCAGAGCTTCACTACTCAACCCCTCAACCCCAGAGCTTCACTACTCAACCCCAGAACTTCACTCCTCAACCCACACACACCCAGAGCTTCACTCCTCAACCCCAGAGCTTCACTCCTCAACCCCAGAGCTTCACTACTCAACCCCAGAGCTTCACTCCTCAACCCCAGAGCTTCACTACTCAACCCCAGAGCTTCACTACTCAACCCCAGAGCTTCATTCCTCAACCCCAGAGCTTCACTACTCAACCCCTCAACCCCAGAGCTTCACTACTCAACCCCAGAACTTCACTCCTCAACCCCAGAGCTTCACTACTCAACCTCAGAGCTTCACTACTCAACCTCAGAGCTTCACTACTCAACCTCAGAGCTTCACTACTTAACCCCAGAGCTTCACTACTCAACCCCAGAGCTTCACTACTCAACCTCAGAGCTACACTACTCAACCCCAGAGCTTCACTCTGCAACCCCAGCGCTTCACTCCTCAACCCCAGAGCTTCACTACTCAACCTCAGAGCTTCACTACTCAACCCCAGAGCTTCACTACTCAACCCCAGAGCTTCACTCCGCAACCCCAGAGCTTCACTACTCAACCCCAGAGCTTCACTACTCAACCCCAGAGCTTCACTACTCAACCCCAGGGCTTCACTCCTCAACCCCAGAGATTCACTCCTCAACACCAGAGCTTCACTACTCAACCCCAGAGCTTCACTCTTCAACCCCAGAGCTTCACTCCTCAACCCCAGAGCTTCACTACTCAACCTCAGAGCTTCACTACTCAACCCCTCAACCCCAGAGCTTCACTACTCAACCCCAGAGCTTCACTACTCAACCCCAGAGCTTCACTCTTCAACCCCAGAGCTTCACTCCTCAACCCCAGAGCTTCACTACTCAACCTCAGAGCTTCACTACTCAACCCCTCAACCCCAGAGCTTCACTACTCAACCCCAGAACTTCACTCCTCAACCCACACACACCCAGAGCTTCACTCTTCAACCCCAGAGCTTCACTCCTCAACCCCAGAGCTTCACTACTCAACCTCAGAGCTTCACTACTCAACCCCTCAACCCCAGAGCTTCACTACTCAACCCCAGAACTTCACTCCTCAACCCACACACACCCAGAGCTTCACTCCTCAACCCCAGAGCTTCACTCCTCAACCCCAGAGCTTCACTACTCAACCCCAGAGCTTCACTCCTCAACCCCAGAGCTTCACTACTCAACCCCAGAGCTTCACTACTCAACCCCAGAGCTTCATTCCTCAACCCCAGAGCTTCACTACTCAACCCCTCAACCCCAGAGCTTCACTACTCAACCCCAGAACTTCACTCCTCAACCCCAGAGCTTCACTACTCAACCTCAGAGCTTCACTACTCAACCTCAGAGCTTCACTACTCAACCTCAGAGCTTCACTACTTAACCCCAGAGCTTCACTACTCAACCCCAGAGCTTCACTACTCAACCTCAGAGCTACACTACTCAACCCCAGAGCTTCACTCTGCAACCCCAGCGCTTCACTCCTCAACCCCAGAGCTTCACTACTCAACCTCAGAGCTTCACTACTCAACCCCAGAGCTTCACTACTCAACCCCAGAGCTTCACTCCGCAACCCCAGAGCTTCACTACTCAACCCCAGAGCTTCACTACTCAACCCCAGAGCTTCACTACTCAACCCCAGGGCTTCACTCCTCAACCCCAGAGATTCACTCCTCAACCCCAGAGCTTCACTCCTCAACCCCAGAGCTTCACTACTCAACCCCAGAGCTTCACTCCTCAACCCCAGAGCTTCACTACTCAACCCCAGAGCTTCACTCCTCAACCCCAGGGCTTCCCTACTCACCCCCAGGGCTTCACTCCTCAACCCCAGAGCTTCACTCCTCAACCCCAGAGCTTCACTCCTCAACCCCAGAGCTTCACTCCTCAACCCCAGAGCTTCACTACTCAACCCCAGAGCTTCACTCCTCAACCCCAGAGCTTCACTCCTCAACCTCAGAGCTTCACTACTCAACCTCAGAGCTTCACTACTCAACCCCTCAACCCCAGAGCTTCACTACTCAACCCCAGAACTTCACTCCTCAACCCACACACACCCAGAGCTTCACTCCTCAACCCCAGAGCTTCACTCCTCAACCCCAGAGCTTCACTACTCAACCCCAGAGCTTCACTCCTCAACCCCAGAGCTTCACTACTCAACCCCAGAGCTTCACTACTCAACCCCAGAGCTTCACTCCTCAACCCCAGAGCTTCACTACTCAACCTCAGAGCTTCACTACTCAACCTCAGAGCTTCACTACTCAACCCCTCAACCCCAAAGCTTCACTACTCAACCCCAGAACTTCACTCCTCAACCCCAGAGCTTCACTACTCAACCTCAGAGCTTCACTACTCAACCTCAGAGCTTCACTACTCAACCTCAGAGCTTCACTACTCAACCCCAGAGCTTCACTACTCAACCTCAGAGCTTCACTACTCAACCCCAGAGCTACACTACTCAACCCCAGAGCTTCACTCTGCAACCCCAGCGCTTCACTCCTCAACCCCAGAGCTTCACTACTCAACCCCAGAGCTTCACTACTCAACCTCAGAGCTTCACTACTCAACCCCAGAGCTTCACTACTCAACCCCAGAGCTTCACTCCGCAACCCCAGAGCTTCACTACTCAACCCCAGAGCTTCACTACTCAACCCCAGAGCTTCACTACTCAACCCCAGGGCTTCACTCCTCAACCCCAGAGATTCACTCCTCAACCCCAGAGCTTCACTCCTCAACCCCAGAGCTTCACTACTCAACCCCAGAGCTTCACTACTCAACCCCAGAGCTTCACTCCTCAACCCCAGGGCTTCACTCCTCAACCCCAGGGCTTCCCTACTCACCCCCAGGGCTTCACTCCTCAACCCCAGAGCTTCACTCCTCAACCCCAGAGCTTCACTCCGCAACCCCAGAGCTTCACTACTCAACCCCAGAGCTTCACTACTCAACCCCAGAGCTTCACTACTCAACCCCAAGGCTTCACTCCTCAACCCCAGAGATTCACTCCTCAACCCCAGAGCTTCACTCCTCAACCCCAGAGCTTCACTACTCAACCCCAGAGCTTCACTACTCAACCCCAGAGCTTCACTCCTCAACCCCAGGGCTTCACTCCTCAACCCCAGGGCTTCCCTACTCACCCCCAGGGCTTCACTCCTCAACCCCAGAGCTTCACTCCTCAACCCCAGAGCTTCACTCCTCAACCCCAGAGCTTCACTCCTCAACCCCAGAGCTTCACTCCTCAACCCCAGAGCTTCACTCCTCAACCCCAGAGCTTCACTCCTCAACCCCAGAGCTTCACTCCTCAACCCCAGAGCTTCACTACTCAACCTCAGTGCTTCACTACTCACCCCCAGGGCTTCACTCCTCAACCCCAGGGCTTCACTCCTCAACCCCAGAGCTTCACTCCTCAACCCCAGAGCTTCACTCCTCAACCCCAGAGCTTCATTACTCAACCCCAGAGCTTCACTACTCAACCCCAGAGCTTCACTACTCAACCCCAGAGCTTCACTACTCAACCCCAGAGCTTCACTACTCAACCCCAGAGCTTCACTACTCAACCCCAGAGCTTCACTACTCAACCCCAGAGCTTCACTACTCAACCCCAGAGCTTCATTACTCAACCCCAGAGCTTAACTCTTCAACCCCAGAGCTTCACTACTCAACCCCAGAGCTTCATTACTCAACCCCAGAGCTTCACTACTCAACCCCAGAGCTTCACTACTCAACCCCAGAGCTTCACTACTCAACCCCAGAGCTTCACTCCTCAACCCCAGAGCTTCACTCCTCAACCCCAGAGCTTCACTACTCAACCCCAGAGCTTCATTACTCAACCCCAGAGCTTCACTACTCAACCCCAGAGCTTCACTACTCAACCCCAGAGCTTCACTCCTCAACCCCAGAGCTTCACTACTCAACCCCAGAGCTTCACTACTCAACCCCAGAGCTTCACTCCTCAACTTCACTACTCAACCCCAGAGCTTCACTACTCAACCCCAGAGCTTCACTCCTCAACCCCAGAGCTTCACTACTCAACCCCAGAGCTTCACTACTCAACCCCAGAGCTTCACTCCTCAACCCCAGAGCTTCACTACTCAACCCCAGAGCTTCACTCTTCAACCCCAGAGCTTCACTCCTCAACCCCAGAGCTTCACTACTCAACCTCAGAGCTTCACTACTCAACCCCTCAACCCCAGAGCTTCACTACTCAACCCCAGAGCTTCACTCCTCAACCCACACACACCCAGAGCTTCACTCCTCAACCCCAGAGCTTCACTCCTCAACCCCAGAGCTTCACTACTCAACCCCAGAGCTTCACTCCTCAACCCCAGAGCTTCACTACTCAACCCCAGAGCTTCACTCCTCAACCCCAGAGCTTCACTACTCAACCTCAGAGCTTCACTACTCAACCTCAGAGCTTCACTACTCAACCCCTCAACCCCAGAGCTTCACTACTCAACCCCAGAACTTCACTCCTCAACCCCAGAGCTTCACTACTCAACCTCAGAGCTTCACTACTCAACCTCAGAGCTTCACTACTCAACCTCAGAGCTTCACTACTCAACCTCAGAGCTTCACTACTCAACCCCAGAGCTTCACTACTCAACCCCAGAGCTTCACTACTCAACCTCAGAGCTTCACTACTCAACCCCAGAGCTACACTACTCAACCCCAGAGCTTCACTCTGCAACCCCAGCGCTTCACTCCTCAACCCCAGAGCTTCACTACTCAACCTCAGAGCTTCACTACTCAACCCCAGAGCTTCACTACTCAACCTCAGAGCTTCACTACTCAACCTCAGAGCTTCACTACTCAACCCCTCAACCCCAGAGCTTCACTACTCAACCCCAGAACTTCACTCCTCAACCCCAGAGCTTCACTACTCAACCTCAGAGCTTCACTACTCAACCTCAGAGCTTCACTACTCAACCTCAGAGCTTCACTACTCAACCTCAGAGCTTCACTACTCAACCCCAGAGCTTCACTACTCAACCCCAGAGCTTCACTACTCAACCTCAGAGCTTCACTACTCAACCCCAGAGCTACACTACTCAACCCCAGAGCTTCACTCTGCAACCCCAGCGCTTCACTCCTCAACCCCAGAGCTTCACTACTCAACCTCAGAGCTTCACTACTCAACCCCAGAGCTTCACTCCGCAACCCCAGAGCTTCACTACTCAACCCCAGAGCTTCACTACTCAACCCCAGAGCTTCACTACTCAACCCCAGGGCTTCACTCCTCAACCCCAGAGCTTCACTATTCAACCCCAGAGCTTCACTACTCAACCCCAGAGCTTCACTACTCAACCCCAGAGCTTCACTACTCAACCCCAGAGCTTCACTCCTCAACCCCAGGGCTTCCCTACTCACCCCCAGGGCTTCACTCCTCAACCCCAGAGCTTCACTACTCAACCCCTCAACCCCAGAGCTTCACTACTCAACCCCAGAACTTCACTCCTCAACCCCAGAGCTTCACTACTCAACCTCAGAGCTTCACTACTCAACCTCAGAGCTTCACTACTCAACCTCAGAGCTTCACTACTTAACCCCAGAGCTTCACTACTCAACCCCAGAGCTTCACTACTCAACCTCAGAGCTACACTACTCAACCCCAGAGCTTCACTCTGCAACCCCAGCGCTTCACTCCTCAACCCCAGAGCTTCACTACTCAACCTCAGAGCTTCACTACTCAACCCCAGAGCTTCACTACTCAACCCCAGAGCTTCACTCCGCAACCCCAGAGCTTCACTACTCAACCCCAGAGCTTCACTACTCAACCCCAGAGCTTCACTACTCAACCCCAGGGCTTCACTCCTCAACCCCAGAGATTCACTCCTCAACCCCAGAGCTTCACTCCTCAACCCCAGAGCTTCACTACTCAACCCCAGAGCTTCACTCCTCAACCCCAGAGCTTCACTACTCAACCCCAGAGCTTCACTCCTCAACCCCAGGGCTTCCCTACTCACCCCCAGGGCTTCACTCCTCAACCCCAGAGCTTCACTCCTCAACCCCAGAGCTTCACTCCTCAACCCCAGAGCTTCACTACTCAACCCCAGAGCTTCACTCCTCAACCCCAGAGCTTCACTCCTCAACCTCAGAGCTTCACTACTCAACCTCAGAGCTTCACTACTCAACCCCTCAACCCCAGAGCTTCACTACTCAACCCCAGAACTTCACTCCTCAACCCACACACACCCAGAGCTTCACTCCTCAACCCCAGAGCTTCACTCCTCAACCCCAGAGCTTCACTACTCAACCCCAGAGCTTCACTCCTCAACCCCAGAGCTTCACTACTCAACCACAGAGCTTCACTCCTCAACCCCAGAGCTTCACTCCTCAACCCCAGAGCTTCACTACTCAACCCCAGAGCTTCACTACTCAACCCAAGGGCTTCACTATTCAAACCTAGAGCTTCACTATTCAACCCCAGAGCTTCACTACTCAACCCCAGAGCTTCACTACTCAACCCCAGAGCTTCACTACTCAACCCCAGAGCTTCACTACTCAACCCCAGAGCTTCACTATTCAACCCCAGAGCTTCATTACTCAACCCCAGAGCTTCACTACTCAACCCCAGAGCTTCATTACTCAACCCAAGGGCTTCACTATTCAACCCCAGAGCTTCACTATTCAACCCCAGAGCTTCACTACTCAACCCCAGAGCTTCACTACTCAACCCCAGAGCTTCACTACTCAACCCCAGAGCTTCACTACTCAACCCCAGAGCTTCACTATTCAACCCCAGAGCTTCACTACTCAACCCCAGAGCTTCACTACTCAACCCCAGAGCTTCACTACTCAACCCCAGAGCTTCACTATTCAACCCCAGAGCTTCACTACTCAACCCCAGAGCTTCACTACTCAACCCCAGAGCTTCACTACTCAACCCCAGAGCTTCACTATTCAACCCCAGAGCTTCACTATTCAACCCCAGAGCTTCACTACTCAACCCCAGAGCTTCACTACTCAACCCCAGAGCTTCACTACTCAACCCCAGAGCTTCATTACTCAACCCAAGGGCTTCACTATTCAACCCCAGAGCTTCACTATTCAACCCCAGAGCTTCACTATTTAACCCCAGAGCTTCACTACTCAACCCCAGAGCTTCACTCCTCAACCCCAGAGCTTCACTCCTCAACCCCAGAGCTTCACTACTCAACCCCAGAGCTTCACTCCTCAACCCCAGAGCTTCACTCCTCAACCCCAGAGCTTCACTCCTCAACCCCAGAGCTTCACTACTCAACCCCAGAGCTTCACTCCTCAACCCCAGAGCTTCACTACTCAACCACAGAGCTTCATTACTCAACCCCAGAGCTTCACTCCTCAACCCCAGATCTTCACTCCTCAACCCCAGAGCTTCACTACTCAACCCCAGAGCTTCATTACGCAACACAAGGGCTTCACTATTCAACCCCAGAGCTTCACTATTCAACCCCAGAGCTTCACTACTCAACCCCAGAGCTTCATTACTCAACCCCAGAGCTTCATTACTCACCCCAAGGGCTTCACTATTCAACCCCAGAGCTTCACTACTCAACCCCAGAGCTTAACTACTCAACCCCAGAGCTTCACTCCTCAACCCCAGAGCTTCACTCCTCAACCCCAGAGCTTCACTACTCAACCCCAGAGCTTCACTCCTCAACCCCAGAGCTTCACTACTCAACCCCAGAGCTTCACTCCTCAACCCCAGAGCTTCACTACTCAACCCCAGAGCTTCACTACTCAACCCCAGAGCTTCACTACTCAACCCCAGAGCTTCACTACTCAACCCCAGAGCTTCACTATTCAACCCCAGAGCTTCACTATTCAACCCCAGAGCTTCACTACTCAACCCCAGAGCTTCACTACTCAACCCCAGAGCTTCACTACTCAACCCCAGAGCTTCACTCCTCAACCCCAGAGCTTCACTACTCAACCCCAGAGCTTCACTACTCAACCCCAGAGCTTCACTCCTCAACCCCAGAGCTTCACTACTCAACCCCAGAGCTTCACTACTCAACCCCAGAGCTTCACTACTCAACCCCAGAGCTTCACTACTCAACCCCAGAGCTTCACTATTCAACCCCAGAGCTTCACTATTCAACCCCAGAGCTTCACTACTCAACCCCAGAGCTTCACTACTCAACCCCAGAGCTTCACTACTCAACCCCAGAGCTTCACTATTCAACCCCAGAGCTTCACTATTCAACCCCAGAGCTTCACTACTCAACCCCAGAGCTTCACTACTCAACCCCAGAGCTTCATTACTCAACCCAAGGGCTTCACTATTCAACCCCAGAGCTTCACTATTCAACCCCAGAGCTTCACTATTCAACCCCAGAGCTTCACTCCTCAACCCCAGAGCTTCACTCCTCAACCCCAGAGCTTCACTCCTCAACCCCAGAGCTTCACTCCTCAACCCCAGAGCTTCACTACTCAACCCCAGAGCTTCACTCCTCAACCCCAGAGCTTCACTCCTCAACCCCAGAGCTTCACTCCTCAACCCCAGAGCTTCACTCCTCAACCCCAGAGCTTCACTCCTCAACCCCAGAGCTTCACTACTCAACCACAGAGCTTCATTACTCAACCCCAGAGCTTCACTCCTCAACCCCAGAGCTTCACTCCTCAACCCCAGAGCTTCACTACTCAACCCCAGAGCTTCATTACGCAACCCAAGGGCTTCACTATTCAACCCCAGAGCTTCACTATTCAACCCCAGAGCTTCACTACTCAACCCAGAGCTTCACTACTCAACCCCAGAGCTTCATTACTCACCCCAAGGGCTTCACTATTCAACCCCAGAGCTTCACTACTCAACCCCAGAGCTTAACTACTCAACCCCAGAGCTTCACTCCTCAACCCCAGAGCTTCACTCCTCAACCCCAGAGCTTCACTACTCAACCCCAGAGCTTCACTCCTCAACCCCAGAGCTTCACTACTCAACCACAGAGCTTCATTACTCAACCCCAGAGCTTCACTCCTCAACCCCAGAGCTTCACTACTCAACCCCAGAGCTTCATTACTCAACCCAAGGGCTTCACTATTCAACCCCAGAGCTTCACTATTCAACCCCAGAGCTTCACTATTCAACCCCAGAGCTTCACTACTCAACCCCAGAGCTTCACTACTCAACCCCAGAGCTTCATTACTCACCCCAAGGGCTTCACTATTCAACCCCAGAGCTTCACTCCTCAACCCCAGAGCTTCATTACTCAACCCCAGAGCTTCACTACTCAACCCCAGAGCTTCACTCCTCAACCCCAGAGCTTCACTACTCAACCCCAGAGCTTCATTACTCAACCCAAGGGCTTCACTATTCAACCCCAGAGCTTCACTATTCAACCCCAGAGCTTCACTATTCAACCCCAGAGCTTCACTATTTAACCCCAGAGCTTCACTACTCAACCCCAGAGCTTCACTACTCAACCCCAGAGCTTCACTACTCAACCCCAGAGCTTCACTACTCAACCCCAGAGCTTCACTATTCAACCCCAGAGCTTCATTACTCAACCCCAGAGCTTCACTACTCAACCCCAGAGCTTCACTATTCAACCCCAGAGCTTCACTACTCAACCCCAGAGCTTCACTACTCAACCTCAGAGCTTCCCTACTCACCTGCAGCTTCCCCCAGAGCCGGCATTTACTACAGCCCACACAGTCCATGATCCGAGAGATGTTCTTGAAATGAAGCCTGAACTCCTCCTGGGCGACAGAGGTCAGAGGTCAGAGAGTAACAAAAACACGGACATTTCGAGATGAAGTTTCCAAGGCAAACCTTTAATGTTTTCGCCTCCATCTTATGACCAGCAAACATGGAGCTCTCGTCAAAGTGCATGGGAAACGCTCTGCGCACACACACACACACACACACACACACACACACACACACACACACCTTGTTTTAATCATATGAATGTATAAAAGAGACCCTGCATAACTTGCAACATTAAAAAAAATTGTCACACTCAGGACCTTCGGGTCAAAAATGACCCCCATAGGAAATTAATGGGAAATTGGCAAAAATATGAAAATGCAGAGTTTTTGTGCATACAATCTACAAATCAGCCAGAATGCAGAAACTCAACAGTGAAGATCTCTAAAACATCAAGAGTGCAAAACAGACAAAAAAACTCACACACAAAAACACAATGAGCTTTTGGAATGGCACTCGTTAATTTGTGTGCGCGTGTGTTTTTGTGTGTGTAAGAGTGTGTGTGTTTTTTTGTTTGTTTTGGACCATTCCGATGAAGCTATGATTTTTTAATTTTTTTTATAAAACGCAAGATCCACTATAGTGGTAAAAATGTGCTATTGTGTGGTAAAAATGCTCAATGTGTCCACCAGATGGCACTGATCTCATTAAAAACATTGCTTTCATGAGGCATAGGCTTGACTCTAAAATACAATAGAGCTATAATAAAAAAAATAAATAATTGTGTATATATAAACATACATACACACACACACACACACACACACATTTTTTATTATATTCAATAGGAACAAATTTGTCATAATTATTGTATAAATATTAATCATAATTTTTTCAAAACACCAAAAAAGAAAAAATATTATTGAAAAAAAAAAATATTTCATTGATTTTACTCAAATCTTTTTTCATCTTAATCCCGGCCTCTGGGTCATTTTTGACCCGAAGACCCTGAGTGTGAGTCATAAATGAAGAACCCCAGAGGGTTAAATAACAATAGAGTTCTAACTCAGTAATAATATTTAAATTTCACCCATTAAAACTTTTTGGATGATGAAAGTGTTACAGATATTGTTAAATATCTCTATATTTACATCTGTGTCCTATCACGAGTTACTATCAGCTCAAGCTTTTGTCAAATCTGTGTTTCCAAGAAACAAAACATGATATATATATATCTATATATTAGGGCTGTCAAAAGATGAATCGCATCCAAAATAAAAGTTTGTGTTTACATAATATATGTGTGTGTACTCTGTTAATTATTATTTATATATAAATACACACACAAGCATGTATATATTTAAGAAATATTTGCATGTATATACATTTATATAATCTATAATATATATAAATATAAATGTTTTATACATAAAAAAAAAATAATTCTGTATTAAAGTGTCACTATTGCGATTTGTAAATCTGATGTTTAT
Source organism: Gobio occitaniae (assembly GCA_033150135.1). Lineage (NCBI taxonomy): Eukaryota > Metazoa > Chordata > Actinopteri > Cypriniformes > Gobionidae > Gobio > Gobio occitaniae. The sequence continues at coordinate 13,743 of JARQWZ010006514.1, forward strand.
GTGTGTGTGTATGTGTGTCTGTGTGTGTGTCTGTGTGTGTGTGTGTGTGTGTGTGTGTGTATGTGTCTGTGTCTGTGTGTGTGTGTGTGTGTGTGTGTGTGCAGTGTTTCCCCTAGGTTTACAGCTTTGGGGGGGGGGGGGGGGCTACTAGTGTTGTGGAGCGGGAGTGTTACGGATATGTGGTGTTGCCATAGACAATAAATTAATTTGGTAAATAAATATAAACAACATTTATTTATGGTGGTATATTTCAGGGCTCAATGCTAAGGATTTTTTTCAAGGGTTAAAATTTGTACTTGCCCTGCCAGAATTTTCACTGACCCCACCACAGAAAAAACCACAAATAAAATAAAATAGGCCTAGTTTTGTTTTTGAGCCATATAAGCTTAATAAATAAGGTTATGACTCTAAAAACTAATATCCTAACTCATATAATTTTTTTACATTGTTAAAGACCATCAGTAATAAAATAAGAACAAATAATCAAATTATGAGCAAAAGCACAAATAAATACAGCAGAACAAACATACAAATGAAATAAACAGTTATTTTCATGTAGGTCTAAACTAGATTGTCAGGAACAAAAATAGTAATCAAATGTAAAATATCACTGCATAGTCTGCATAAAATGATATGCCACTGCATATAAATACAGATTAACCCTTATTAAAAGTTATTCATCAAGAGCAGTGAGTGAATTTTTTTTTGTTGTCTTTTGTTATCTCAATATTTATATAGCCAATGAGGATATTTTCCGGCTTTCCATGTGTGTTCAGTGTTATACGGTAGGGGGCGCTGTAGCGCATTTCCTGCACGAGAACAGAATCTCCTGATCAAAACACAGGCGAAGAAGCAACGTGAGTTATCATAAGCAGATGCATATGTAAAATAACGCGATCATCACCATTAAACAGCATATAAACCACAACTGCCTGATGTTATTGAATGAACTGTCGCCCCAGGACGAGTTCTAGGACTGAAGCTTTGAGTGTTGATGGACTCGATCTACAGCATCTGTGTTTGATCATCGCTCGGACGTTACGTTAGTCTTTTACAAAAACGTGATTTTTTCAGCTTTATGCTCAAAATGTTGCTTTTTCATGAAACTTGCAAAATTCAAGTGTTGATTAAAAAATAATATATGAAGCTGGAATAAAACAGTGGGTCTGTTCTTTCTTTTGATATATTGCGTGTTTAGATATTCTGTGGACCATTAAAACTTGTGAAGATGAGCATCAATGCTGGCGGTGACTGGCAAATTTCATGTTTACGTTCATTTAAAAGACCTAACCGACTGTGTTTACGATGAAACTAAACAAGACAGTCATTTTGATATAATTTTGTGTGAATATTCGCGCGCTGTGAGACGCGTGGCCATGCGTGTGTGTGTGTGTGTTGTTGCGCTTCGTGAGTATGAAACTGAGAGACACACTTTCTCGTCTATGAGCGCTTGAATATTTAAATTGCAAGGCTTGAAAATGCGCAAATGACCAGTTTCCGTGAAGATGCAGCTCTGGGAGTGTCTTTCACGCTGGCACTGAACCATCGGGCAATTCTTATTGTCGACCGCAATGACAAATATTTTTTGTCATTCATTCAGGGGGGGCGGGGGGGCGTTTTGGGAGGGCGGGGCGCCCCCCCAAAACAATGGTAGGGGAAACACTGGTGTGTGTCTCTGTGTGTGTGTGTGTGTGTGTGTGTCTCTGTGTGTGTGTGTCTCTGTGTGTGTGTGTATGTGTGTGTCCTCACTTGGTCTCGTTGAGGATCTGCAGCAGCTGCTCTTTGGTGGCCGAATCCTCCTCAGTGTTGCCGGTGTAGAGGTTGATGAAGGAGCGCTCGAAGTACGGGGACACTTTAGTGAGCGCGCGCAGCTCGATGAGGTACAGGAAGTACAGGTTCTTCAGCCGCCGGGTTCCCTCACCTTTAGTCTCCGCCGGGTCGAAGCGCTGAAGGAACTCCTGCACATTAGGCCCCCACACGGGCTTCCCCCAGCCCTCTGAGCACACACACACACACACAGAGACACACACACACAGAGACACACACACACACACACACACAGAGACACACACACACACACACACACACACACACAGAGACACACACACACAGAGACACACACACACACACACACACAGAGACACACACACACACACACACACACACACACAGAGACACACACACACACACACACACACACAGAGACACACACACACACACACACAGAGACACACACACAGAGAGACACACACAGACACACACACAAAAACGCGTTTATGGTAAATCACGCATTGAGGACGTGCGTTTAGCTGTCAAATCGGAGTGCAAACTTGTGTTTGAAGTATCCAATCAGACTAAAGATCGCGCTTTTCCTTGGTGTTCTCAAAATTGCATGCTCACCTCCTATAAAGTAAAGTTACATATTGTTGACCATCTTTCTAAAGGGTTAGTTCAGCCAAAAATGTAAATTGTGTCATTAATGTCTGAGCCTCATGTGGTTGGACACCCGTCAGACCTCCGTTCATCTTCAGACACAAATGAAGATATTTTAGTGTAAATCTGATGCTCTGAAAGGCCTCCATTGGCTCAACTTTACACTCTCAAGACCCTTAAAAGACACTAAAGACTAAAGTTACAAAGTCCATCTCACTACAGCGGCTCTACAATAACTTTATGAAGACGAGAATAGTTTCTGTGCGCAAAAAAACCCTAAATAACGACTTACATAGTGATGACGATTTCAAAACACAGCCTCATGAAGCTTTGAAGCGTTATGAGTCAGTGAGTCGATTCAGCGGTTCAGAGCATTATGAATCAGTGAGTCGATTCAGCGGTTTGAAGCGTTATGAATCAGTGAGTCGATTCAGAGCGTTATGAATCAGTGAGTCGATTCAGCGGTTCAGAGCGTTATGAATCAATGAGTCGTTTCAGCGGTTTGAAGCGTTATGAATCAGTGAGTCGATTCAGAGCGTTATGAATCAGTGAGTCGATTCAGCAGTTTGAAACGTTATGAGTCAGTGAGCCGATTCAGCGGTTCAGAGCGTTATGAATCAGTGAGTCGATTCAGCGGTTTGAAGTGTTATGAATCAGTGAGTCGATTCAGCGGTTTGAAGCATTATGAATCAGTGAGTCGATTCAGCGGTTTGAAGCATTATGAATCAGTGAGTCGATTCAGCGGTTTGAAGCGTTATGAATCAGTGAGGCGAATGATGATTCGGATCGCGTGTCAAACCACCAAACTGCTGAAATTTGGCGATTCAAACCGCTGAATCGACTCACTGATTCATGAGTCACTTGGTCTGAATCTATTTTTGTTGGGAAAATAGGGCAAAAACTGTACAAAAAAAAGACAATTTATTGTTTATTGAACTGTTGTATAACATTAATATCGCATTTTGCAATCGTGCTAATAGCCTACTCTGGACAATAGCACTCTTGCGAGCATTTCCTCTTTAATTACTTTCAAACTAATGTTTATTTTTTTGTTCGTTATTAGCCTATTTTTAATGAAAATACAACAACAATAAAATAGTACAATAAGAAAAACTTGCGTATATTAAACTTATGTAAAAAAAAAAAAATTTAAATAACACGGATGGCATAAAATAGCTATACCCGAATTATAACAAATAAATAACACATATTTGGAAATTCCGCTTTAAAACGGAGAACCCTCAGTTTGTTTCTGACGTGGGTTTTCTGTGACGTTAAAAACGACGCTTTTATGGTAAATCACGCGTCAAGGACGTGTGTTTTGCGGTAAAATCGCAGGCTTTTGACGTGTCAGTGTGCAATCAGACGCCCGCCCAAGCGCATATGAACACTCTGGCTTGCCATAGGTGTGTGTGTATGTGTGTGTGTGTGTGTGTGTGTTTACCGTCCAGCAGGTATTGAGCGCACAGGTGGATGTTGATGCTGCTGTGGAGGCCGGAGATCAGCCGGTAGAACACACGCTTCTCCAGACACAGACCTGAACACACACACACACACACACACACACACGACTGAATCAAAGGGTCAGATGTGTCAAATGTGTATGAAAACACGAGCGCGACGTCAGGTCACCAAACACCAGCAGAGCACGGTTTGCATTATGCAAACTCAGAGCCAGCGTGTGTGAGTGTGTGTGTGTGAGTGTGTAAATCCTCACTCACCTTCCAGCCATTTGTAGAACCCTTCACCTGTGAGAGAAACCAGACGTTACACTGATCTGAGAGCAGCAGAAGCGGAGCATCATGGGTCGTTAAACCACACTGAGCAAACATTAACTCACCATCATCATCACCTGAGAGGAGAGAGGGAGAGAGAGGTTACACACACACACACACACACACACACATCTACAGGTGTAACTGAATGAGAAACACACCTCGAGTGGGAGCCAAAGGGTTGAGTGGGCGATACACTGATCTGGGCCTGAGAAACAAACATTGAAGAGAAACAGATTTCAGAGCGTCTCAGTGTTTCTGAAACGCCGCCATCTTGAGTTTCTCCAGGAACAATATTCCTCATTATCATAATTCATGCAGAATAAAGGGGGGGGCCTGGTTCAGTTAGTTAATCAAAATACTTGATGAAAAAAATCATAAATATTGCGTTAAACTAACTGAAGTTCAAGAACTAAAATAACAAAAAACAAGTCAAAATGAAGCTAAATTGAAAACAAAATAAACTGACAAAAGCGCATAAAATTACTCAAATTAAATATAAAACCCATTTCAAAATATAATAAATAACCATTCTAAATATGTAATAGGAGTGCAACTACTCCCACATCTGATAAAATTCAAATTATTATTATTATTTGACATTTATTAGATTATACATGACTAAAATTACACTAAACAAGTAAAAATTAAGCTAAACTCACCTAAAATTGAAATAAAATACAAATAACAAATGCGCATAAAATTACTAAAACTTAAACAAAAATGAAAAATAAACTGTAAAAATAAAACCCAATTCAAAATATGCATAAATAACTATTTTAAATGCAATAAGAGTGCAACTTATCCTAAAAATAAAAATCGATTTATTTGACATTTATCCATCATAGTCTTGAGTTTCTCCAGGAACAACACATCACAAAACTCCTCATTATCATAATTCATGCGCAGAATAAAGGGGCGGGGCCTGGTGGAGTTAGTTAGTCGTGTGTTGAGACTGCCTGAGGCCCGTTGCACAAAAGTAGAATTAAGACATCCAGGATAAATGACTGAGCTGAGCTCAATGAAGCCACAACAAGTGCATCCAGGCTTAATTGGTTGCACAAAGACCAAGCCAGGATGAGCAGACACGGATTCATCCAGCCAGGTTAAACCAATCCTGGAGAGGTGCGCGCTCACGGCTCACTCAAACAGACCCGCCGCCGATCACAGATTCACTGATTCACCATGGCAACTAGAGCGGCGTACTTTACCCCGTTGGAGGCATACGAGGAGGTAAAAGACATAATTAAGAAGAAAGGCAACACCGCCACAGTGATAAAGCAAAGAGAAGAAGCATGGCAAAGTATTGCAGACCTCCTGAATGCGTCAGTAGTGCACAATTACACACTCACCGCTCCGCTGAAACATCACAATTACACACTCACCGCTCCGCCGAAACATCACAATTACACACTCACCGCTCCGCCGAAACATCACAATTACACACTCACCGCTCCGCCGAAACATCACAATTACACACTCACCGCTCCGCTGAAACATCACAATTACACACTCACCGCTCCGCTGAAACATCACAATTACACACTCACCGCTCCGCTGAAACATCACAATTACACACTCACCGCTCCGCTGAAACATCACAATTACACACTCACCGCTCCGCTGAAACATCACAATTACACACTCACCGCTCCGCTGAAACATCACAATTACACACTCACCGCTCCGCTGAAACATCACAATTACACACTCACCGCTCCGCTGAAACATCACAATTACACACTCACCGCTCCGCTGAAACATCACAATTACACACTCACCGCTCCGCTGAAACATCACAATTACACACTCACCGCTCCGCTGAAACATCACAATTACACACTCACCGCTCCGCTGAAACATCACAATTACACACTCACCGCTCCGCCGAAACATCACAATTACACACTCACCGCTCCGCCGAAACATCACAATTACACACTCACCGCTCCGCCGAAACATCACAATTACACACTCACCGCTCCGCCGAAACATCACAATTACACACTCACCGCTCCGCCGAAACATCACAATTACACACTCACCGCTCCGCCGAAACATCACAATTACACACTCACCGCTCCGCTGAAACATCACAATTACACACTCACCGCTCCGCTGAAACATCACAATTACACACTCACCGCTCCGCTGAAACATCACAATTACACACTCACCGCTCCGCTGAAACATCACAATTACACACTCACCGCTCCGCCGAAACATCACAATTACACACTCACCGCTCCGCCGAAACATCACAATTACACACTCACCGCTCCGCCGAAACATCACAATTACACACTCACCGCTCCGCCGAAACATCACAATTACACACTCACCGCTCCGCTGAAACATCACAATTACACACTCACCGCTCTGCCGAAACATCACAATTACACACTCACCGCTCCGCTGAAACATCACAATTACACACTCACCGCTCCGCTGAAACATCACAATTACACACTCACCGCTCCGCTGAAACATCACAATTACACACTCACCGCTCCGCCGAAACATCACAATTACACACTCACCGCTCCGCCGAAACATCACAATTACACACTCACCGCTCTGCCGAAACATCACAATTACACACTCACCGCTCCGCTGAAACATCACAATTACACACTCACCGCTCCGCTGAAACATCACAATTACACACTCACCGCTCCGCTGAAACATCACAATTACACACTCACCGCTCCGCCGAAACATCACAATTACACACTCACCGCTCCGCCGAAACATCACAATTACACACTCACCGCTCCGCCGAAACATCACAATTACACACTCACCGCTCCGCTGAAACATCACAATTACACACTCACCGCTCCGCTGAAACATCACAATTACACACTCACCGCTCCGCTGAAACATCACAATTACACACTCACCGCTCCGCTGAAACATCACAATTACACACTCACCGCTCCGCTGAAACATCACAATTACACACTCACCGCTCCGCTGAAACATCACAATTACACACTCACCGCTCCGCTGAAACATCACAATTACACACTCACCGCTCCGCTGAAACATCACAATTACACACTCACCGCTCCGCTGAAACATCACAATTACACACTCACCGCTCCGCTGAAACATCACAATTACACACTCACCGCTCCGCCGAAACATCACAATTACACACTCACCGCTCCGCCGAAACATCACAATTACACACTCACCGCTCCGCCGAAACATCACAATTACACACTCACCGCTCCGCCGAAACATCACAATTACACACTCACCGCTCCGCTGAAACATCACAATTACACACTCACCGCTCCGCCGAAACATCACAATTACACACTCACCGCTCCGCTGAAACATCACAATTACACACTCACCGCTCCGCTGAAACATCACAATTACACACTCACCGCTCCGCTGAAACATCACAATTACACACTCACCGCTCCGCTGAAACATCACAATTACACACTCACCGCTCCGCTGAAACATCACAATTACACACTCACCGCTCCGCTGAAACATCACAATTACACACTCACCGCTCCGCTGAAACATCACAATTACACACTCACCGCTCCGCTGAAACATCACAATTACACACTCACCGCTCCGCTGAAACATCACAATTACACACTCACCGCTCCGCTGAAACATCACAATTACACACTCACCGCTCCGCTGAAACATCACAATTACACACTCACCGCTCCGCTGAAACATCACAATTACACACTCACCGCTCCGCTGAAACATCACAATTACACACTCACCGCTCCGCCGAAACATCACAATTACACACTCACCGCTCCGCTGAAACATCACAATTACACACTCACCGCTCCGCTGAAACATCACAATTACACACTCACCGCTCCGCTGAAACATCACAATTACACACTCACCGCTCCGCCGAAACATCACAATTACACACTCACCGCTCTGCCGAAACATCACAATTACACACTCACCGCTCCGCTGAAACATCACAATTACACACTCACCGCTCCGCTGAAACATCACAATTACACACTCACCGCTCCGCTGAAACATCACAATTACACACTCACCGCTCCGCTGAAACATCACAATTACACACTCACCGCTCCGCCGAAACATCACAATTACACACTCACCGCTCCGCCGAAACATCACAATTACACACTCACCGCTCCGCTGAAACATCACAATTACACACTCACCGCTCCGCTGAAACATCACAATTACACACTCACCGCTCCGCTGAAACATCACAATTACACACTCACCGCTCCGCTGAAACATCACAATTACACACTCACCGCTCCGCTGAAACATCACAATTACACACTCACCGCTCCGCTGAAACATCACAATTACACACTCACCGCTCCGCTGAAACATCACAATTACACACTCACCGCTCCGCTGAAACATCACAATTACACACTCACCGCTCCGCCGAAACATCACAATTACACACTCACCGCTCCGCTGAAACATCACAATTACACACTCACCGCTCCGCTGAAACATCACAATTACACACTCACCGCTCCGCTGAAACATCACAATTACACACTCACCGCTCCACTGAAACATCACAATTACAATCCAAATAGTTCATTCACATCTCCAAAAATGCAGTTGTACACTGATTATGAAACAGTTTAACTTTTAATTGAAATGGACAACAGATATGAGTGAACTTGTGTAAAGTAACCCCATCACACTGTATAAGGTTTGATAAATTATTATCAAAAGCTTACACTATTACTACGCTCAGTAGTAGTACAGTTTAATCTTAGCCGTTGTACTCTGCTTCTTATGCTGTCCACCGATATTTTTGTTTTTTTGTGGCCTCTTATGATGTTTGTGCTGTATACTGTGTGTAACACAAGCTTGCAGGGAGGCTACTGCTTCCATTCATTTATCTGTTCAGTTGATGTGTATGGATTTGTCCTGCATTTATTTCAGTGTGCAGACAAGCGGGTGTGTTATATATATATATTAGTGCTGGGCATCGATTAAAAAAAATTAACTAATTAATCGCATTTTTTTCTGTAATTAATCGCAAGTTTTTAATATTTTACGTTTTTAATATTTTGATATTGTAATCATTTCAGTTACTCTCCAAATTAATGTATAAACAGTTTAAAGACAGCATATTTTAAATATGTGTTGTATTGTCATGTTTTTATGAATGAAGGCCAGTATCACTGATACAAAAGTCTCTATGAAACATTAATGACGTTACATTACAGTATAACTGAAAGCTCCCAATTTCAACATTTATTAGGCTTTAAAAAAAACAACTTTTAATTTAAGTGAACTTAAAACAATCTTTACATAAACCCAAAGTAATAACTGTTATATTTACCCATGGCCTTCCCTGTTATACATATACAGAAATGTAATAGTTATCTTTCTTAACTGCATAAATAATAAATTAAATATAGATGAATCATCATTAAAGCTAAAATTTTCTCTGTTCCAGTTGTTCTTTGATGAACATTAATGACATCATCATCAGTGCTACTGTCACTTTAAGAACAGCCGCGGATCTCACGCGCTGTCCCGCGCATCTCATTTCCTCACAACTCTTTAAGTTCATTTAAGACGTTATTTAACTAATTTAAGACTCTAATATGAGAATACTCAAAATCCTCTGTGTTATTGTTTGTTCAAGAGCAAAAGAGAACTCGATGTGAGCAGGAAACTGACGCGAGTCTATCTATGCGTCGAGTGTGTGTGTGTGTGTCCCTTGATTAGCTGACATGAGACGCATCCACACAGACAGGACACTGACACACACACACACACACACAGGACATTGGTATACAGCGCGTTCGCTTGTGTCTTGTCGCGTTTGGAAGCATTTACATTAATAAGAGTGTGATGATCATGTAACGCTAAGCAAAAATGGATATAAAAACGGACGCTGCGTTATTTGCGTTAAATATTTTTAATGCGTTAAGCTGAAAAAAATTAATCGCCCGCGTTAACGCGTTAATTTGCCCAGCCCTAATATATATATATATATAATCTCTATCTTTGAATGTGTATTTATCCTTTTGTTGTATTGTTGAGTCACTGTGTGACTTCAGTTTCGAAAGGAGCTGATGGTTTACCTGCTTTGTTTTATCCTTATTCAATAAAGGAACCTAATGTTACACTTTGTGTTTTTATATTTATATGGAATGTGTGTTTTATACGACCGAGTATTAGGGCCACACTGAGGAAGAAGGAAAAAGTCACATTTATGAGGCTGGTTCTTTCTGCGGAAAACATGCATATTCTTTTTACAGTCCTGATACTTATGACAATGTGACGCTGATGTGCCAAAAGATTAAGTATGTCCTTGTTTGTGAAACCACACTGAAGAACAATTCCACGAAATGCCCCACAGCTGTGCTTTTAACAACCGTCCTCCTCGAAAACAACGGGTTACAATATTATCACTTAATTTATCGAAATTTCTGTGACTTTTCTTTTTTTTCCTCTGTGACCCTAATATTCTATCATTTTTATATATAGCCTTATAGTCTATGGGAAACAGTAAATTATCTAATGATAGCAACATCATCTAAAAATCATAATTTATCCAAAATGATTTTGAAATTATGATCACAAACGTTTAAATAATGACAGTGGGTCTAGTTATATGTGATAATGTATAGTGGGCAGTAGAATAACTATTGGTTTCCATTAGTGGTGACTGCTGACTGACATAAGGGATGAGATTAAATAGATCCTGGACTTGAGCCTGGTCTGGAGCAGGCTAGCTCCACAGAATAAATCTCCATGCTCATTTATACCATAACATCCACTGCCATATCCAGCTTTAGTGCAACCGGATCACGGATAAATTGAGCCAGGATCACCGAGATATCCCGACTTAATCCCTTATCCTAGTTTTGTGCAATAGGCCTCTGTTATGGTGTTTGGGAAATGCCCCGCCCCTTACCAATCACAACACACTGCTCTAGCCGACCAATCAGAGCACAGTGTGCTGTTCAGAAGGCGGGGCTTCAGAGAGACAGGAAGTAAACAGAGTTACTGACAGACTGGGAAGAGAGGAGCCGCAACACTGGAGGATATGAGGAGATAAAACACAATCAAGGGCCTGACCGGAGCTGTGTGTGTGTGTGAGTGAGTGTGTGTGAGTGTGTGTGTGTGTGTGTGTGTGTGTGTGTGTGTGTGTGTGTGTGTGTGTGTGTGTGTGTGTGTGTGTGTGTGTGTGTGTGTGTGTGTGAGTGAGTGAGTGTGTGTGGTGTGTGTGTGTGTGTGTGTGTGTGTGTGTGTGTGTGTGTGTGTGTGTGTGTGTGTGTGTGTCAGTGTGTGTGTGTCTCACTTGAAGCAGTTTTCCTCATAAATGCTGTTCCAGACTCTCCAGGCGGACGGGCCTTTATATCCGGTGTATCGCTCTGGGTTGAGCAGCAGATCCACATACTCGGCCTCAGGAGACATCTCATCTACACACACACACACACACACACACACACACACACACACACACACCTCAGGCTTCCTGTCATACAGATACAGGTCTATAAATAACCATCTCAGCTCTACTGATGATTGCAGATCAAACTGCCACTTCCTGTTCTGAGATCATGTGATGTTTCCGTAACTCACCGTCTAAACCGCAGAAATCATCCTGAGCGTCGTCATGATGAGCCCAGTCAGCAAACGCCTCCTTACTCTGATTACTGCCACAGAGAGAGCGTTAGAGCGTTAGAGTGTGTGTGTGTGTGTGTGTGTGTGTGTGTGTGTGTGTGTGAGGGTGTGTGTGTGTTTTACCTCAGTGTGCTGTTAATGGCACCCAGTTCATGAGCCTGTTCACAGTCAATGACGCCACCACCGCCACCACTGGCCTGAGAAAACTACAGGACACACACACACACACACACACACACACACACACACACACGCAAACACACACACGTTACTTAAAGTGTTGCAAAAACACACCATAAAACAGGAAACTCTTCACGATGAGCGCTCAATGTTAACGGTTTCCTCCATTGGCCCACATGGAGTGAGAATGAACACACACTCCTGATGCCGAGCGGACATGAACTAACGATGAACGGCTGTATTTATAATAACTGATGTTATCTAAGACTAATAAACAGTTATTTATATTAATATTAACGTTTGTGTATATTAACAGCACATTAATGTTAGACCTTATTAAAGTGAATAAGTAAAAAATACAATAAAAATGAAATAAATCTATATATAAATCAGGAGAATAAACTAAATAATAGCTCACATCAGTCACATCTAACATTAAAGTGTGTAAATATTAGCTAAATACTAATTTACTTAATATTTATATATTAATGCTGTCAATCAATTAAAATGTTTGAATAATGAATCAGTCATAGCACCTAACATTAACGTTTTTAATATATTTAATATTGTAATCAGGGCTTAAAACTGAAAACAGATATCAATGGTTTCACTCCGAGCAGAATCGATATTATAGCGTTTCCGTTTTTTGCGTTCCTCAATAACATTACTGTTCCGAAAACGGTTTGATTTGAAAAAATAACGGTTAATAACGTTATTTTAATTTAGCCAAACAAACAAATATGTATAAATAGACTTAATTTCACTCAATAATAATATAACGCATGGTAATTAAACTTGAATATTTATTTCATAACATTTTTAAAACCACAACAGAAATACATGTTAATTACAAAGCATAAACACGACTTGTTTTAAAAATTGCATGAATAAAGAATAAATAAACTGGATAACCATTGCTCTTTTAATGCAAAGCAAACACTGCGCAACACGTCTGCATCCCATAATCAAACTCAGTCAGCTAATAAAGCTTGATCATTTAATGCAATATAACACCATTTAATACGAAGCATCTATATAGAAAACATTGAGCTGTCCTGTATGGCAATCTGAAAGACTATAGGAATGTTTGATAGATGCTATAGCCTACTTGGACAGGCTTAAACAGAATCCACAAACTAGCCTAAATCAGACTATTTGAGCTTAAAGGCCGCACTGCCTATTTAACCCTATGAAGAGAACATCCTCCAATACCTGCACATTCATTGATGAGCTCAGCGGGAGAGAAATGTGCTTGAGGCGTGTAAATGTGCTCTATACTGACGGTAGATTCACAGATGATATTTCACTCTCGCTTGATCCGTCACATCACATGCTGCACTTCTCTATTCCTGATTGGCCACTGCCAGATTAACATATTAAAGAGAACCATAAAATAACCTTATTAACCGCTTAATGCTCATTTCAAATAAACGTTTCTGTTCAGAACGATTCAAAATTGATTTTGATTTCGTTTTCATTCCTCTTAAAATTTCGTTCGTTTCCTGTTTTCGTTTCTTGAACCGCTTCAGAGCCCTGGTTGTAATAATTTCACAGTTACTCTCCACATTAATGTAGAAGCATCATAAAGATGTATATATTTAATATGTATGGCATGTTTTTATGGCTGAACACCATCAGTGTTAGAGCTGTAATAATGTCTTTAATATCTGGTGTTGTTTCTGGAGATGCAGTCAGACCGGTTCAGCTGACATCTGACACACAC
>JARQWZ010006514.1:30000-47500 GCA_033150135.1 Gobio occitaniae
ATAACATTATAACTGCGCGATTTATGCTTCATTGTCTTGTATGACGTGTGTTACATAGATGAACGTGAAGGGGGAAAAAAATCTGTATATTATATATTATATAATTTTTTTTTTTTGATAGATTTCACTGATGTCTAACACAGACAGCGCAGAATAAATACCGTAAGAGCAATTAAAGAAAGAATATACATAATTAAGCTACAATAACACGTCTAACTTTAACGGAAAACCGCAACGGCCGCGATGACGTCACACGCGCGCGCCAGCAGCAGCAGCAGAACCTGCCAGAAAGACTGTTGTTATTATTCTAACTCTGTGAGAATCGGAAGTATTATCGCGGATAGAGTGATTTACGGTCTCACGTACGTGGCACAGGCAGCTCTGGTCCGGTCCGTCCGGGTCCGGCGGGGGGCTGGGGCTCTTCTGGAGCCATCCCGAGCCGGAGTCGGCGAAGAGTAAACTCAGGAGAGCCAGCAGTTCGCGGGCTAGCATCGCTGAGGGGAAACGCTCAAACTCCCGCCACTGGCACGCGCTACACGGACATCACACGCACGAGCGCTATCGCGTTTACTGTCGGCGGAAAACACACTAAAAACGCTCAAAATCGTGGAAACTGCAGCAGTGGAACATCGACACCGAAAACGCTACACAGAGCGAGGGGCGTGTCTAAGTACGCGCGCGTGCGCGGCGATAGAAGTGCACGTGCGTGAGAGGCCGCGAGGAGGCGCTATTAAACTAACTAAAGTAAACTCATTAAACATTAAACACTCTCAACATTAACTTTAAAGAAATAAATTCATACATTAAATTGACTACAAGTAAATAAAATATTTAAATAGAATAAATAAATAATAACATTGTATTATACAAATAATTAAATTAATACATTATATTAAAATAAATTGTTAGAAAATATTTAAATAAAATAATTTGAATAAACCAATTTGACTAAAGTAAAAAAATAAGATTAATATTGTATATAAATAAATAAATAAATACATTAGATTAAATTACATTACATTAGAATACAAAATATATCTTTTTTAATTATAATAAAATTTTATTATTTATCTGAATGATATTGTAGACCAATTATTAGAGAATGGGGAAAAAACAGAGGAAACTGTGAATTATTGCTATGACGGGCTTTGTATGACTTTATTTAAAGAAATTGATAAATATAGACCCAAATGGAGCAGAAGAGGCAATAAAAAGACAAAATTAAACAACCCTATTGGAATAATGAACTGTGGCAAAATCTTCGTATGGCAGAGAAAAAATATTTAAAATGCAAAGAACAGATTTTGAAAAGAGATCTATTTGTTGTATTTAAAAACCGTCAGAATAATTTTGATGAAACATTGAGATTTTATAAAAGACGCTTTAGGAGAGGAAAGAACAATCCACAGCAGTTCTGGAGAGAAATGAATAAACTTGGACAAAAAGGAAAAAGTTCTTCCACATGAGATTGTCATAGACACAGGGGAATCTATATTTACAACAGAGCAAGTGATAAGTAGATGAGACACAGACTATAGGAACCCGTTTGCAACAGCACCATCAGTTTGATGATGAGTTTTTAGTTAATATTTTCAGATCTAAAATGCTGTTTGAATATAAACGTCCATTTCTGCCCTTCATTAATGACGTTTTAAATCGTGAGATTACTGTGGATGAGGTGCAGATTGATATTGAAAAGACTGGATGAATTGAGGTTCTTAAATGTCTTACGTTGTTCAAGATTTTGCATTGTTTATTTACATATTGTTTTCAAAGTGGTTTTATTTCGTCAGTGTGGTATAAGTCTATCCCCAAGTCTTCTCAAGCTGACCCTTAAATTACAGAGGCATAAGTTTGATAAGTACAGTTTATAAAGTGAATCCTCAACAATCATCTTTGTGAATTTCTAGAAATGATTGGCAGAATGGATTTAGGAAAAATAGAGCGTGCATCGACCACATCTATGTTTTGTCCTCAGTGGTAAGAGCAAGACTGCAGGAAGATAAAAGTACTTTTGTTTGTTTTTGTGTATCTCAAAAAAGCTTTTGATTGGATAAACAGAGACCTTTTTGGAATATAAGTTAATTATGTGTGGCATTGATGGCGTTTTATATATCCATTAAAGCCCTGTACAAGGCCCCGTTAGGACAGGCTGGTTTCATACTCCATTCAGAGTGAAACAAGGAGACGTTCTCTCACCAACTCTATTCGCAATCTATGTGAAGGACTTAGCTCAAGAAATAAAGAGAGCTAACTTGGGTATAGACATTGATGATCTGAATTTCAGTATATTATTGTACGCTGATGACCAGTGTTGGGGAAAGTTACTTTGAAAAGTAATGCATTACAATACTGCATTACTCCCTTAAAAAGTAACTAATTGAGTTACTTAGTTACTTTGAAAAGTAATGCATTACAATATTGCGTTACTCCCTTAAAAAGTAACTAATTGAGTTACTTGGTTACTTTGAAAAGTAATGCATTACAATATTGCGTTACTCCCTTAAAAAGTTACTAATTGAGTTTACTTAGTTACTTTGAAAAGTAATGCATTACAATATTGCGTTACTCCCTTAAAAAGTTACTAATTGAGTTACTTAGTTACTTTGAAAAGTAATGCATTACAATATTGCGTTACTCCCTTAAAAAGTTACTAATTGAGTTACTTCGTTACTTTGAAAAGTAATGCATTACAATATTGCGTTACTCCCTTAAAAAGTAACTAATTGAGTTACTTAGTTACTTTGAAAAGTAATGCATTACAATATTGCGTTACTCCCTTAAAAAGTAACTAATTGAGTTACTTGGTTACTTTGAAAAGTAATGCATTACAATACTGCATTACTCCCTTAAAAAGTAACTAATTGAGTTACTTAGTTACTTTGAAAAGTAATGCATTACAATATTGCGTTACTCCTTAAAAAGTTACTAATTGAGTTACTTAGTTACTTTGAAAAGTAATGCATTACAATATTGCGTTACTCCCTTAAAAAGTAACTAATTGAGTTACTTGGTTACTTTGAAAAGTAATGCATTACAATATTGCGTTACTCCCTTAAAAAGTAACTAATTGAGTTACTTAGTTACTTTGAAAAGTAATGCATTACAATATTGCGTTACTCCCTTAAAAAGTTACTAATTGAGTTACTTAGTTACTTTGAAAAGTAATGCATTACAATATTGCGTTACTCCCTTAAAAAGTTACTAATTGAGTTACTTAGTTACTTTGAAAAGTAATGCATTACAATATTGCGTTACTCCCTTAAAAAGTAACTAATTGAGTTACTTGGTTACTTTGAAAAGTAATGCATTACAATATTGCGTTACTCCCTTAAAAAGTTACTAATTGAGTTACTTGGTTACTTTGAAAAGTAATGCATTACAATATTGCGTTACTCCCTTAAAAAGTAACTAATTGAGTTCCTTAGTTACTTTGAAAAGTAATGCATTACAATACTGCATTACTCCCTTAAACAGTAACTAATTGAGTTCCTTAGTTACTTTGAAAAGTAATGCATTACAATACTGCATTACTCCCTTAAAAAGTAACTAATTGAGTTACTTAGTTACTTTGAAAAGTAATGCATTACAATATTGCGTTACTCCCTTAAAAAGTTACTAATTGAGTTACTTAGTTACTTTGGAAAGTAATGCATTACAATATTGCGTTACTCCCTTAAAAAGTTACTAATTGAGTTACTTAGTTACTTTGAAAAGTAATGCATTACAATATTGCGTTACTCCCTTAAAAAGTAACTAATTGAGTTACTTAGTTACTTTGAAAAGTAATGCATTACAATATTGCGTTACTCCCTTAAAAAGTTACTAATTGAGTTACTTGGTTACTTTGAAAAGTAATGCATTACAATATTGCGTTACTCCTTAAAAAGTTACTAATTGAGTTACTTAGTTACTTTGAAAAGTAATGCATTACAATATTGCGTTACTCCCTTAAAAAGTAACTAATTGAGTTACTTAGTTACTTTGAAAAGTAATGCATTACAATACTGCGTTACTCCCTTAAAAAGTAACTAATTGAGTTACTTGGTTACTTTGAAAAGTAATGCATTACAATATTGCGTTACTCCCTTAAAAAGTTACTAATTGAGTTACTTGGTTACTTTGAAAAGTAATGCATTACAATACTGCATTACTCCCTTAAAAAGTAACTAATTGAGTTACTTAGTTACTTTGAAAAGTAATGCATTACAATACTGCGTTACTCCCTTAAAAAGTAACTAATTGAGTTACTTGGTTACTTTGAAAAGTAATGCATTACAATATTGCGTTACTCCCTTAAAAAGTAACTAATTGAGTTACTTGGTTACTTTGAAAAGTAATGCATTACAATATTGCGTTACTCCCTTAAAAAGTTACTAATTGAGTTACTTGGTTACTTTGAAAAGTAATGCATTACAATATTGCGTTACTCCCTTAAAAAGTAACTAATTGAGTTCCTTAGTTACTTTGAAAAGTAATGCATTACAATACTGCATTACTCCCTTAAAAAGTAACTAATTGAGTTCCTTAGTTACTTTGAAAAGTAATGCATTACAATACTGCATTACTCCCTTAAAAAGTAACTAATTGAGTTACTTAGTTACTTTGAAAAGTAATGCATTACAATATTGCGTTACTCCCTTAAAAAGTTACTAATTGAGTTACTTAGTTACTTTGAAAAGTAATGCATTACAATATTGCGTTACTCCCTTAAAAAGTAACTAATTGAGTTACTTAGTTACTTTGAAAAGTAATGCATTACAATATTGCGTTACTCCCTTAAAAGTTACTAATTGAGTTACTTGGTTACTTTGAAAAGTAATGCATTACAATATTGCGTTACTCCCTTAAAAAGTAACTAATTGAGTTACTTAGTTACTTTGAAAAGTAATGCATTACAATATTGCGTTACTCCCTTAAAAAGTTACTAATTGAGTTACTTAGTTACTTTGAAAAGTAATGCATTACAATATTGCGTTACTCCCTTAAAAAGTTACTAATTGAGTTACTTAGTTACTTTGAAAAGTAATGCATTACAATATTGCGTTACTCCCTTAAAAAGTTACTAATTGAGTTACTTAGTTACTTTGAAAAGTAATGCATTACAATATTGCGTTACTCCCTTAAAAAGTTACTAATTGAGTTACTTAGTTACTTTGAAAAGTAATGCATTACAATATTGCGTTACTCCCTTAAAAAGTTACTAATTGAGTTACTTAGTGTCACGGGGTGAGGAATCACACGACAAGGCAGGTTGAGTGCAAAAGGCCCCGGAGGGTGGATTTTATTTACAGTGCTCGTGTAAGGGTGAAAACAGTCAGTGAGCCGGTGCGTGGTGGCTGGTGATCCTCGTGCTCGGTGGTGCTCAATCCTGGTGGAAAGTGGGTGTCACAACGTGCTCCTGTGAAGTGGGCTGTCGGTCACTCGCTGCTTTCTAGGAGAACAATAAAGAGAGAGGTTAGTCCAGCAGTGCATTCAGCTTGAGACCAGAGTCTGTCTGTCTGCTCAGCCGTAGCTGCTTATATGCCTCTGGGCTGATGAGGTGCAGCTGTGACCGATCAGCCCATGGTGATGATGTGCAGGTGTGTTGTTGCCAGGGCGACGCTGATTCCTCTGGGTGGACTCGTCACATTCCCCCCCCCCTAAGCGTCGTTCTGGTCCTGTGGACATATGGAGACAGTAGGGGTGAAACGAAGGGAGGGTGGGGAATGACCCCTGACAGACCTGCGTAAGCTGTCCATATCCTCGAGAGGCCGTCGGCGTTCGCGTTGGCGGCCCCGGCCCGATGACGTACCTCAAAGTGGAAGTCCTGGAGCGCTAGGAACCAGCGAGTCACCCTGGCGTTGGTGTCCTTGGCGCGGGCCATCCACTGCAGGGGCGCATGGTCATGACCAGGGTGAACTTGCGGCCTAACAGATAGTACCTGAGCTCCAGGACTGCCCACTTGATGGCCAGGGCCTCCCTCTCGTCTCAGCCGGGGACAGCTTCCTGCTGATGTAGACGATCGGATGCTCCTCGCCTTCCTGGATTTGGGACAGGACGGCTCCCAGTCCTGTGTCAGAAGCATCCGTCTGCAGCAGGAAGGGGCAACCGAAGTCTGGAGCGCCGAGTATTCAGATTCAGATTCAGATCCAGATCCAGATCCAGATCCAGATTTAGATTTAGATTTAGATTCAGATCCACATCCAGATTTAAATCCAGATCCAGATTCAGATCCAGATTTAGATCCAGATCCAGATTTCGATCCAGATTCAGATCCAGATTTCGATCCAGATCCAGATTTAGATCCAGATTTAGATCCAGATTCAGATCCAGATTTAGATTTAGATCCAGATCCAGATCCAGATCCAGATTCAGATTCAGATTCAGATCCAGATTCAGATTCAGATTCAGATCCAGATTTAGATTTAGATCCAGATCCAGATTTAGATCCAGATTTAGATCCAGATTTAGATTCAGATTTAGATCCAGATCCAGATTTAGATCCAGATCCAGATTCAGATCCAGATTTAGATCCAGATCCAGATTTCGATCCAGATTCAGATCCAGATTCAGATCCAGATTTAGATTCAGATTTAGATCCAGATCCAGATCCAGATCCAGATCCAGATTCAGATCCAGATTCAGATCCAGATCCAGATCCAGATTTCGATCCAGATTCAGATCCAGATTTAGATTTAGATCCAGATCCAGATTTAGATCCAGATCCAGATTTAGATCCAGATTTAGATCCAGATTTAGATTCAGATTTAGATCCAGATCCAGATCCAGATTCAGATCCAGATCCAGATTTAGATCCAGATTTAGATTCAGATTCAGATCCAGATTTAGATTCAGATCCAGATTTAGATTCAGATTCAGATTCAGATTCAGATTCAGATCCAGATCCAGATCCAGATCCAGATTTAGATTCAGATTCAGATTCAGATTTAGATTTAGATTCAGATTCAGATCCAGATCCATATTTAGATCCAGATTCAGATTTAGATTTAGGTTCATATTTAGATCCATATTCAGATCCAGATTTAGATTCATATTTAGATCCAGATTTAGATTCAGATTCAGATTTAGATTTAGATTCAGATCCAGATCCAGATTCAGATTCAGATCCAGATCCAGATTTAGATTTAGATTTAGATTCAGATCCACATCCAGATTTAAATCCAGATCCAGATTCAGATCCAGATTTAGATCCAGATCCAGATTTAGATCCAGATTCAGATCCAGATTTCGATCCAGATCCAGATTTCGATCCAGATTTAGATCCAGATTCAGATCCAGATTTAGATTAAGATCCAGATCCAGATCCAGATCCAGATCCAGATTTAGATTCAGATTTAGATTCAGATTCAGATCCAGATTTAGATCCAGATCCAGATTTAGATTTAGATCCAGATCCAGATTTAGATCCAGATTTAGATCCAGATTTAGATTCAGATTTAGATCCAGATCCAGATTTAGATCCAGATCCAGATCCAGATTTAGATCCAGATTTAGATTCAGATTCAGATTTAGATCCAGATTCAGATCCAGATTTAGATTCAGATTCAGATTCAGATTCAGATCCAGATTCAGATCCAGATCCAGATTCAGATCCAGATCCAGATTTAGATCCAGATCCAGATTCAGATTCAGATCCAGATCCAGATCCAGATCCAGATCCAGATTTAGATTCAGATTCAGATTCAGATTCAGATTCAGATCCAGATCCATATTTAGATCCAGATTCAGATTTAGATTTAGGTTCATATTTAGATCCATATTCAGATCCAGATTTAGATTCATATTTAGATCCAGATTTAGATTCAGATTCAGATTCAGATTCAGATTCAGATTTAGATTCAGATTCAGATCCAGATCCAGATTCAGATCCAGATCCAGATTTAGATTTAGATTCAGATCCACATCCAGATTTAAATCCAGATCCAGATTCAGATCCAGATTTAGATCCAGATCCAGATTTAGATCCAGATTCAGATCCAGATTTCGATCCAGATCCAGATTTCGATCCAGATTTCGATCCAGATTCAGATCCAGATTTAGATTAAGATCCAGATCCAGATTCAGATTCAGATCCAGATCCAGATCCAGATCCAGATTCAGATCCAGATTTAGATCCAGATCCAGATCCAGATTCAGATCCAGATTTAGATTCATATTTAGATCCAGATTCAGATTTAGATTTTGATCCAGATTCAGATCCAGATTTAGATCCAGATCCAGATTTAGATCCAGATCCAGATTTAGATCCAGATTCAGATCCAGATTTCGATTCAGATCCAGATTTAGATCCAGATTCAGATCCAGATTTAGATTTAGATTTAGATTTAGATCCAGATCCAGATTTAGATCCAGATTCAGATCCAGATCCAGATCCAGATCCAGATTCAGATCCAGATTTAGATCCAGATTTAGATGCATATTCAGATCCAGATTTAGATTCATATTTAGATCCAGATTCAGATTTAGATCCAGATTCAGATCCAGATTTAGATCCAGATCCAGATTTAGATCCAGATTCAGATCCAGATTTAGATCCAGATTTAGATCCAGATCCAGGTTTAGATCCAGATCCAGATTTAGATCCAGATTCAGATCCAGATTTAGATCCAGATCCAGATTCAGATCCAGATTTAGATTCAGATCCAGATTCAGATCCAGATCCAGATTTAGATTTAGATTCAGATCCAGATTCAGATTCAGATTCAGATCCAGATTCAGATCCAGATTTAGATTCATATTCAGATCCATATTTAGATCCATATTCAGATTCAGATCCAGATTTAGGTTCATATTTATATCCAGATTCAGATCCAGATTCAGATTTAGATCCAGATTTAGATTCAGATTCAGATTCAGATTCAGATTCAGATCCAGATCCAGATTCAGATTCAGATTCAGATTTAGATTCAGATCCAGATCCAGATTCAGATTCAGATTCAGATTCAGATCCAGATTTAGATTCATATTCAGATCCATATTTAGATCCATATTCAGATCCATATTTAGATCCATATTCAGATTCAGATCCAGATTTAGGTTCATATTTAGATCCAGATTCAGATCCAGATTCAGATCCATATTTAGATCCATATTCAGATTCAGATCTAGATTTAGGTTCATATTTAGATCCAGATTCAGATTCAGATTCAGATCCAGATCCAGATCCAGATTCAGATTCAGATTCAGATTTAGATTTAGATTCAGATTCAGATCTATATCTAGATCCATATTCAGATTTAGATTCATATTTAGATCCAGATTTAGATTCAGATCCAGATTTAGATTCATATTCAGATCCATATTTAGATCCATATTCAGATTCAGATCCAGATTTAGGTTCATATTTAGATCCAGATTCAGATTCAGATTCAGATTTAGATTTAGATTCAGATTCAGATTCAGATTTAGATTTAGATTCAGATCCAGATCCAGATCCAGATTTAGATTTAGATTCAGATTCAGATCTATATCTAGATCCATATTCAGATCCAGATTTAGATTCATATTTAGATCCAGATTTAGATTCAGATCCAGATTTAGATTCATATTCAGATCCATATTTAGATCCATATTCAGATTCAGATCTAGATTTAGATCCAGATTTAAATTCAGATTCAGATCCAGATTCAGATTCAGATTCAGATTCAGATTCAGATTCAGATCCAGATTCAGATCCAGATCCAGATTTAGATTCATATTCAGATCCATATTTAGATCCATATTCAGATCCATATTTAGATCCATATTCAGATTCAGATCCAGATTTAGGTTCATATTTAGATCCAGATTCAGATTCAGATTCAGGTTCAGATTTAGATTCAGATCCAGATCCAGATCCAGATTCAGATTTAGATTTAGATTCAGATTCAGATCTATATCTAGATCCATTTTCAGATCCAGATTTAGATTCATATTTAGATCCAGATTTAGATTCAGATCCAGATTTAGATTCATATTCAGATCCATATTTAGATCCATATTCAGATTCAGATCCAGATTTAGGTTCATATTTAGATCCAGATTCAGATTCAGATTTAGATTTAGATTCAGATTCAGATTCAGATTCAGATTTAGATTCAGATCCAGATCCAGATCCAGATTCAGATTCAGATTTAGATTTAGATTCAGATTCAGATCTATATCTAGATCCATATTCAGATCCAGATTTAGATTCATATTTAGATCCAGATTTAGATTTAGATTCAGATCCAGATTTAGATTCATATTCAGATCCATATTTAGATCCATATTCAGATTCAGATCCAGATTTAGGTTCATAATTAGATCCAAATTCAGATCCAGATTCAGATTTAGATCCAGATTTAAATTCAGATTCAGATCCAGATCCAGATTCAGATTCAGATCCAGATTCAGATTCAGATTCAGATTCAGATTCAGATCCAGATCCAGATTTAGATTCATATTCAGATCCATATTTAGATCCATATTCAGATCCATATTTAGATCCATATTCAGATTCAGATCCAGATTTAGGTTCATATTTAGATCCAGATTCAGATCCAGATTCAGATCCATATTTAGATCCATATTCAGATTCAGATCCAGATTTAGGTTCATATTTAGATTCAGATTCAGATTTAGATCCAGATTCAGATCCAGATTCAGATCCAGATCCAGATCATGTTCATGTCTAGAATGATAATAATGTATTAGCGTGTTGGACACACAGTTGAAGTCAGTCATTCTTTATTATCATCAAACTCCGGTACATACAGTATGAAATATCCGATTTCTTGTGTTAGACATGAGAAGTTCATTTTTCAAGTATTGAAGCACCGTCTGTAAAACTGGCCTGACCGACGGTTTCTCCTCACAGAGAGAGTGTTTGACCGCCAGAGACACACACACACACACACCAGAATCCATGACCAAACATTTCATGACACTGACCATCTGAGCCAGTCATAATCATAATCATAATAGTATTAAAGACTAAATGAGACACTCAAATCAGCACCAGTGGCACGAGAAACAACCGCAGAAGATTGAGAAGATCTTTACATCATCAATAATTATGACCAAACTTCTTTAATGAGCAGAAACTGGGAGTATGGATCAGTTTCCGGATGTTTGAACATTTCTCCTCGTCTGAATGTCGAGCGGGTGATGAAGCTCAAACACACACTCTTCTGAAACGTCTTCTGATTCAATACTGGCCGAAGAAATGAACACGCGACTGAGTGACCTGTGAACGCCCCTGCTGTCAATCACACACTAGCCCCACCCACTCCCTGTCAATCACTCAGACTCCGCCCCCGAGGCGTCAGTCCTGTGGCCCCTCGGGCTTCATCAGAGGAAGTTGTTTGAAATCTGGCGCTGGTGTTCAAACAGGTCCTCTACCTCGGCACTGTACGCATCACCTGAGAGACAGGAAACAGAAATACTGTGACAGCAACCCTCCAATGGAAACCACTGAATAAAACATTTAAAAACGCATAAAAAAACGTGACAATGAGGGAATATTGTGTTATTAGGGGCCAAGCACTGATTCCTTGGCTCATGGCGATTCGATTGAATTTTCCAAAAAACCTACTTTTGCGAACTCGTCTTAGACGGTTAGTCCAATTTGCACGAAAATTTAACCAGATCATCTTCAGATCATGCTGACAAAAAAACCTGCAAATCAAGTTTATTCGTCAAATTGTTTCCGATAAACGCGTAGACAAGTTTTACGTAGCGGTTGCGAAAATACACTTAAGGCTGTATCTCCGCAACGCTTTATCATATTCAAACCAAACTTGGTACATGTCATCACAAGCATGACCTGAGGCGACATGCAGCGTTTCGGCACAGCGCCACCTACTGTTCCGGAGATACAAAAAAGTCGTCTGATATACAATTTTACCATATCGGCCATTTTGGCTGTCGGCCATTTTGAATTGTGTGCTAAAATGCTGTATTTTATGAACTCATGAACGGATTGTTACGAAACTCGGTATGGGTCATCAGCACGATGCCCTGAAGGAGCCTAAGAAGTTTCGAAACAGCGCCACCTAGTGGATAATTTTTTTTTCCAAACACTTATAACTTTGGGTGAGATTGACTTATTTTCATGGGAGGAACTTTTTTTGTCTCCTGAATCCTCGCCGAGTCCAGCGATACCAGACTTGCCAGATTTTGGCGTATGGTTTGTGCAGCGTTGTAATTTAGCGCTTAAAAAACATTAGCTGATATCGTCAAAACCGCTAGTCCGATCGAGACGAAACCAGCGTCAGAAGTTCAGAAACACAGGTCGATAGCTAAACGCTAATGCCCAAATGTCAAAATATTGATAGTAAGGGGGAGTAACATCCA
This sequence comes from Gobio occitaniae, assembly GCA_033150135.1. Lineage (NCBI taxonomy): Eukaryota > Metazoa > Chordata > Actinopteri > Cypriniformes > Gobionidae > Gobio > Gobio occitaniae. The sequence continues at coordinate 42,319 of JARQWZ010006514.1, forward strand.
ATCAAAGTCAGGTGTCAGTCATTATTTACGTGTTTTTTCATATTAATGTCTTTAACTCCAAGACGAAATGAGATATTTTCACCACAATTGACACACACATGTATGGGCTCACTCAGAGGACATGGTAGGATTGAGCCACTTGGCGGCGCTATCATAGAACAAAACATGACATTCCCATTGACTACAATGCAGTATTATGATATAAAATGCTATACTTTACAAATGAATTGGTGTATCATTGGTGAAAATTGGTATGTGCCATCAGCAACATGCCTCTAAGCTACTTAAAAGGTTTCAAAACAGCACCGCCATGTGGTCCATACTTATAATGAAAAAAGGCCTCTTGAGGCTATATCTCTGCTTTGATATATTGACATGTGTCATTGTTCCCTTATTCTGACCACATCACATCAATTTCGTAACTGTGCCACCTATTGGTTGAAGGTGATAAATCATTAAATCATTATTATTGACTGTATTTAATAGGTCTTTAATGGCTCATTTTTGCAGTTGGTCTGAGACTCCCAGCCAAGCTGGCATGTCTTGTCTTCTTCTTTGCGCTTGGCCCTGATGATGGCTGCTTGCAGCTATATTTATGATTATTACTGTAATAATTACGGTACAGACAGTCAGAGACAGAAACACCACAGTATGGCAGCTGAATAAAACTATTTAAAAGATAATTGGGACTTTTTATCTCAAAATTCAGATTTTTTTTCAGAATTATAGTCAACTATAAAAAGTTGCAACCCTGCTAGAAATCTGATGTTCCCAGAACGTCCTGTGATGGTCAGGATGTGGAGTTCTTTAAAGGGTTGGGGACGTTATTTGGCGGACCTTCAGGGAACATTCAGGACATTCTGGGAACGTTTAGGGGGACCATATTTTATGTGGACATTTGATGTTTACAGAATATTCTCTTCCCCTAGTTCCCTACATTCTGTGGAGACCATGATTCTGCTGTGTGAATATTATGGGATGCTCACCCGCGTGGCAGCCGTACAGATACACACGCCCTCCGTCGTAGCGGCACCGGCAGCGCATCACGTTATTCTGGAAGTCGGACTCGGCCATATCCAGAGACGGGTTGACCTCCACCTGCAGCACAGACAGCCAGTCAGAACCAGTCTCCATCATCACAGAGACACACTTCACCATCACAGAGACACACTTCACCATCACACACACACTTCACCATCACACACACACTTCACCATCACACACACACTTCACCATCACACACACACTTCACCATCACACACACTTCACCATCACACACACTTCACCATCACACACACTTCACCATCACACACACGGCCTCATAAACACACACTTCCCCATCACACACACGGCCTCATGAACACACACTTCACCATCACACACACGGCCTCATAAACACACACTTCACCATCACAGAGACACACTTCACCATCACAGAGACACACTTCACCATCACACACACTTCACCATCACACACACAGCCTCATAAACACACACTTCCCCATCACACACACGGCCTCATGAACACACACTTCACCATCACACACACGGCCTCATAAACACACACTTCACCATCACACACACTTCACCATCACACACACGGCCTCATGAACACACACTTCACCATCACACACACGGCCTCATAAACACACACTTCCCCATCACACACACGGCCTCATGAACACACACTTCACCATCACACACACGGCCTCATAAACACACACTTCACCATCACACACACTTCACCATCACACACACGGCCTCATGAACACACACTTCACCATCACACACACAGCCTCATGAACACACACTTCACCATCACACACACGGCCTCCTAAACACACACTTCACCATCACACACACTTCACCATCACACACACGGCCTCATAAACACACACTTCAACATCACACACACGGCCTCATAAACACACACTTCCCCATCACACACACAGCCTCATGAACACACACTTCACCATCACACACACGGCCTCATAAACACACACTTCACCATCACACACACAGCCTCATAAACACACACTTCCCCATCACACACACAGCCTCATGAACACACACTTCACCATCACACACACGGCCTCATAAACACACACTTCACCATCACACACACAGCCTCATAAACACACACTTCCCCATCACACACACAGCCTCATGAACACACACTTCACCATCACACACACGGCCTCATAAACACACACTTCACCATCACACACACGGCCTCATGAACACACACTTCACCATCACACACACGGCCTCATAAACACACACTTCACCATCACACACACGGCCTCATGAACACACACTTCACCATCACACACACAGCCTCATAAACACACACTTCACCATCACACACACGGCCTCATGAACACACACTTCACCATCACACACACGGCCTCATAAACACACACTTCACCATCACACACACGGCCTCATGAACACACACTTCACCATCACACACACGGCCTCATGAACACACACTTCACCATCACACACACAGCCTCGTGAACACACACTTCACCATCACACACGGCCTCATGAACACACACTTCACCATCACACACACGGCCTCATGAACACACACTTCACCATCACACACGGCCTCATAAACACACACTTCACCATCACACACACGGCCTCATGAACACACACTTCACCATCACACACACGGCCTCATAAACACACACTTCACCATCACACACACAGCCTCATAAACACACACTTCACCATCACACACACTTCACCATCACACACACTTCACCATCACAGAGACACACTTCACCATCACACACACACTTCACCATCACACACACACTTCACCATCACACACACACTTCACCATCACACACACACTTCACCATCACACACACTTCACCATCACACACACTTCACCATCACACACACTTCACCATCACACACACGGCCTCATAAACACACACTTCCCCATCACACACACGGCCTCATGAACACACACTTCACCATCACACACACGGCCTCATAAACACACACTTCACCATCACAGAGACACACTTCACCATCACAGAGACACACTTCACCATCACACACACTTCACCATCACACACACAGCCTCATAAACACACACTTCCCCATCACACACACGGCCTCATGAACACACACTTCACCATCACACACACGGCCTCATAAACACACACTTCACCATCACACACACTTCACCATCACACACACGGCCTCATGAACACACACTTCACCATCACACACACGGCCTCATAAACACACACTTCCCCATCACACACACGGCCTCATGAACACACACTTCACCATCACACACACGGCCTCATAAACACACACTTCACCATCACACACACTTCACCATCACACACACGGCCTCATGAACACACACTTCACCATCACACACACAGCCTCATGAACACACACTTCACCATCACACACACGGCCTCCTAAACACACACTTCACCATCACACACACTTCACCATCACACACACGGCCTCATAAACACACACTTCAACATCACACACACGGCCTCATAAACACACACTTCCCCATCACACACACAGCCTCATGAACACACACTTCACCATCACACACACGGCCTCATAAACACACACTTCACCATCACACACACAGCCTCATAAACACACACTTCCCCATCACACACACAGCCTCATGAACACACACTTCACCATCACACACACGGCCTCATAAACACACACTTCACCATCACACACACAGCCTCATAAACACACACTTCCCCATCACACACACAGCCTCATGAACACACACTTCACCATCACACACACGGCCTCATAAACACACACTTCACCATCACACACACGGCCTCATGAACACACACTTCACCATCACACACACGGCCTCATAAACACACACTTCACCATCACACACACGGCCTCATGAACACACACTTCACCATCACACACACAGCCTCATAAACACACACTTCACCATCACACACACGGCCTCATGAACACACACTTCACCATCACACACACGGCCTCATAAACACACACTTCACCATCACACACACGGCCTCATGAACACACACTTCACCATCACACACACGGCCTCATGAACACACACTTCACCATCACACACACAGCCTCGTGAACACACACTTCACCATCACACACGGCCTCATGAACACACACTTCACCATCACACACACGGCCTCATGAACACACACTTCACCATCACACACGGCCTCATAAACACACACTTCACCATCACACACACGGCCTCATGAACACACACTTCACCATCACACACACGGCCTCATAAACACACACTTCACCATCACACACACAGCCTCATAAACACACACTTCACCATCACACACACGGCCTCATAAACACACACTTCACCATCACACACACGGCCTCATGAACACACACTTCACCATCACACACACGGCCTCATAAACACACACTTCACCATCACACACACGGCCTCATGAACACACACTTCACCATCACACACACGGCCTCATGAACACACACTTCACCATCACACACACAGCCTCATGAACACACACTTCACCATCACACACACGGCCTCATAAACACACACTTCACCATCACACACACGGCCTCATGAACACACACTTCCCCATCACACACACAGCCTCATAAACACACACTTCACCATCACACACACGGCCTCATAAACACACACTTCACCATCACACACACGGCCTCATGAACACACACTTCACCATCACACACACAGCCTCATAAACACACACTTCACCATCACACACACGGCCTCATGAACACACACTTCACCATCACACATACGGCCTCATAAACACACACTTCACCATCACACACACGGCCTCATGAACACACACTTCACCATCACACACACAGCCTCATAAACACACACTTCACCATCACACACACGGCCTCATAAACACACACTTCACCATCACACACACGGCCTCATGAACACACACTTCACCATCACACACACGGCCTCATAAACACACACTTCACCATCACACACACGGCCTCATGAACACACACTTCACCATCACACACGGCCTCATAAACACACACTTCACCATCACACACACGGCCTCATGAACACACACTTCACACCATCACACACACGGCCTCATAAACACACACTTCACCATCACACACACGGCCTCAT
>JARQWZ010006515.1:0-2500 GCA_033150135.1 Gobio occitaniae
GTTACAGGTAGTGTTATCACGGTTACAGGTAGTGTTACACGGTTACAGGTAGTGTTATCACGGTTACAGGTAGTGTTACCATGGTTACAGGTAGTGTTACCACAGTTACAGGTAGTGTTACCACAGTTAAAGGTAGTGTTACCACGGTTACAGTTAGTGTTACCACGGTTACAGGTAGTGTTACCACAGTTAAAGGTAGTGTTACCACGGTTACAGTTAGTGTTACCAAGGTTACAGGTAGTGTTACCACAATAAATCTTGATAAATGTTGGTGAATTGTTGTTTGAAAAGTATTTGAACTGAATCGGCTCAGCTGATTTGCACGTTAGTGTTGTTGATTAAGTCAGGGCTGTTTAACTGGATTTAAATTAAATCAAATCACAGAGAGATTCGCAGCCGAACTAGAACACTTCTCACAGGCTGTTTAGTGGTCATGTGATTGAGACACTCAGCAGGTAAACACATCAGAGTCAGAGCTCGCGAGTAGCGCTGTTTCCCTGGCCTAAAGTCTAGTACTGTCCCCTTGCGTTGACATCGTGAAACTGCCCGATTTGTAAATGATCCGTGGCGGGCCACATATAATATATTTTAATAGACAAGCTGCGGCCGTTTGAAATTCATCCCCGGGCCGCATTTGGCCCACGGGCCGGACTTTGGACACCCCTGCCCTAAGGTCCTGTCTCTTAAGACCGCACTCTTGACCACGTTTATTTCCATCAAGAGGGCAGGGGACCTGCGGGCATTTAGATCAATGTAAGTCTGTGCACCCTTTGCTGTCCACGTCCAGAAAGGTAATGAAAACATCATCAAAGTAGTCCATATGTGACATCATTTGGTTAGTTAGACTCTTTTGAAGCGTCGACAATACATTTTGGTCCAAAAATAACAAAAACTAAGACTTTAAGAAGCATTGTCTTCTCTTTCGTTATCTAGATATCCGCGTTCACGAGGCTCCAGTGACGCTGCAGACGTAAGACGCTGTGACGTGTTAGAGCTTCGTTTGTAGTCTGAGGGAGACGCACGCTGTACTGAGAGAACACGTCGACACTTCAAAAGAGTCTAACTAACCAAATGATGTCACATATGGACTACTTTCTACTTACTACCTTTCTGGACGTGGACAGCAAAGTGTGCACAGACTTACATTCACAGGACTGAAAGCCCTCGGACTAAATCTAAAATATCTTAAACTGTGTTCCGAGGATCAACGGAGGTCTTACGGGTTTGGAACAACATTGGGGTGAGTCATTAATGGAAGAAATTTCATTTTTGGGACTAACCCTTTACCACCTTTACGAGATTCTACAATCTCCAAGTTGAGCCGATTTCTTCCTGTGTGTTTGCTACAAACAGGTAATGTGCTGGATGTCTCGCTTGCAGCCACATTTCCCTCTAAGGAGGGGATACGAGCACCTCTATGAGCTTCATGTGAGTTCCCCCAGATGGAGTAGCCTAGATCGAGTTCCTCCGTGCATCCTCTGGCGGTCAGACGCGGCTCAGGCCCAGTACTTGAGACGCATGCCTGTTGTACTGGGCTAGATAACCCATTGGTAATCCCATATGTGTATTCTCCACAGTAAGGTTTCCTTCACAGTAAACCCGCGTCTTTCCCTGGGCAGATTCTGCTCTCGCTCTCGCCTCTCGTTCTGTCTCTTCTAGATTGGACTTACCGCAGAGTTCTCTGCATGTGTAGCACAGCCCCATGGGTCAGTCCAGATGTGTGTTTCCTCTCTACAGGTAAGAGTCACTGTCCATCTGGACTAGGTACGTTTCCCCGATGTTAACAACACTGGTCATGGCTAAAACGAAAAGTGAAAAATGGGAAGAGAGGAAGCACGTGAAGTAACATGTCCAATGACTCTCTCCATGGTAAGCCCAGTCCCGTCCACCCCTATCACTGAGGGCTTACGTGGGGCCACTGGATAGGGCACGACTTAAAGGGACAGTTCACCCAAAAATGAAAATGACCCCATGATTTACTTCCTCAAGTCATCTGAGGTGTGTATGACATTCTTCTCTCAGACGAATATAATCTGAGTTATATTACAGAAGTTCAGGCTAATCCAAGCATTAGAATTGGATTCATAGTTGCTCTGTTTTTGAAGTCCATAAAAAGTGCATCTGTGGGTCATATAACCGCTCCAGCAGCTCTGGGGTGTTAATAAAGGCCTTCTGAAGCGAATCGACGCGTTTGTGGAAGAAAAATATCCATATTTAAAACTTTATCAAGTCAACTTTCGGCCTCCGCCTTCCCTGTTCAGTTTCTGGAAGTGTGTAAAGTTGACTTGATAAAGTTTTAAATATGGATATTTTTCTTCCACAAACGCGTTGATTCGCTTCAGAAGGCCTTTATTAACACCCCAGAGCCGCTGGAGCAGTTATATGACCCACAGATGCACTTTTTATGGTCTTCAAAAACAGAGCAACTATGAATCCAATTCTAATGCTTGGATTAGCCTGAACTTCTGTAATATAACTCAGATTATATTCGTCTGAGAGA
>JARQWZ010006515.1:25000-40000 GCA_033150135.1 Gobio occitaniae
GTGGAGAACCGGCCACAGGGTCATGAAGGACCAGTGGAGAACCGGCCACAGGGTCATGGAGGACCAGTGGAGAACTGGCCACAGGGTCATGAAGGACCAGTGGAGAACTGGCCACAGGGTCATGGAGGACCAGTGGAGAACCGGCCACAGGGTCGTGGAGGACCAGTGGAGAACCGGCCACAGGGTCATGGAGGACCAGTGGAGAACCGGCCACAGGGTCATGAAGGACCAGTGGAGAACTGGCCACAGGGTCATGGAGGACCAGTGGAGAACCGGCCGCAGGGTCATGAAGGACCAGTGGAGAACCGGCCACAGGGTCATGAAGGACCAGTGGAGAACCGGCCACAGGGTCATGAAGGACCAGTGGAGAACTGGCCACAGGGTCATGGAGGACCAGTGGAGAACTGGCCACAGGGTCATGAAGGACCAGTGGAGAACTGGCCACAGGGTCATGAAGGACCAGTGGAGAACCGGCCACAGGGTCATGAAGGACCAGTGGAGAACTGGCCACAGGGTCATGAAGGACCAGTGGAGAACTGGCCACAGGGTCATGAAGGACCAGTGGAGAACTGGCCACAGGGTCATGGAGGACCAGTGGAGAACCGGCCACAGGGTCATGAAGGACCAGTGGAGAACCGGCCACAGGGTCATGAAGGACCAGTGGAGAACCGGCCACAGGGTCATGGAGGACCAGTGGAGAACCGGCCACAGGGTCATGAAGGACCAGTGGAGAACTGGCCACAGGGTCATGAAGGACCAGTGGAGAACTGGCCACAGGGTCATGAAGGACCAGTGGAGAACTGGCCACAGGGTCATGAAGGACCAGTGGAGAACGGGTCGGATGCGGGTTTAAGCACTGCGGGTACGAGCGGGTGTGGGTTTTTAAAATCGGACCCGTGCAGGACTCTGATGTCAGGCGGTTTAAGGTTGGGCCCCATTGATGAGCACCATCTCAGATACTCCGCGTCCTAGCCTTCGGAGTTCAGACGAAAGCCCTGGGGTCACGTGCGTGGCCCGTTTGTGATGCCGTTGAGAAACCCCAATGCTGGGGGTCAGCCCGGCCAGGCAGTTGAACAGTTTCCTGTATTAGAGGTCTCCGCTACACTTGTGCCTCGGGGCTCTATACAGGTACCTTATGGCAGAGAGCTCATTAGCTCCACATGTGCTTCCTGTTTCCACAGACGCCAGAGGTTTTCTGTGGTTAGGAAATGTATTGGCGCCTACAGTATACAAGGTGCCAAAAACAGAGCAGTTAATACTGCTAGCAGAGCGCTGGGCCGCGTAGGGACGCCTGCCCAAAGTCTTGCAAGTGGTGTTATGTACTATACACATAACACCACTTGAGACTGAAAATTGTCTCTCTTGGAGAAAGGGGCTATGGAAGAGACCCCCCCCCCCCCCCCCCCCCTCAGGCAGAGTCAGGCTTCTATAGCCGGTATTTGTGGTGCCCAAAAAGTTGCTGGATTACGTCCGATTCTGGACTGGCGTCGCTTAACTTGCACCCAGAGGGCGCAAATTCGAAATGCGGATGTTAAAGTCCATTCTGTCTCAGATTCAAACCGGGATTGGTTTGTGACCATCGTTCTAAGGATGCGTATTTCCACATTCAGATCGTCAAGAGACACAGGAAGTTCCTCAGGTTTACTTTCAAAGGTAGACTAGCTTTAGCTCTTCAGACTTTCACAAATGGTATGGATGCTGCTCTGGCCCCATTGTGGCTCCAGGGCGTCTAGATTTTTAACTACCTACGATTGGCTGATATTAGCTCAATCCCAGGAATTGGCGGTAGTTCATCGATACATTTTGCCATTTGAGGAGCTTAGGTTTATGCATAACCATCAGAAGTGATTTGCTGCCAAGTCAGTGGAAAACTTCCTGGGTATGGATCTTGATTCTGTTGTGATGCGGGCACGTTAGTCTCCTGCATGCTTTCAGTCGCTAAAAGACTGTCATTTCAAGGCAGGTTTAAGTCATTTCAGGCAGGCTGCTTAGTCCACGTTGGCCTTTGCCACAGGCTGATGGACCCTATGGCAACAGCGTCCCCTGTAGTCAGTCGGACCTGCTCCACATGAGACCAAGAGTCAGGAGATCTCGTCCCATTGCCAACCTTTGAAAAGTCCTGGTTACACGCATGGGCTTCATGCTCTGCATCCATGGACGAAGCTCCCGCTGCTCCAGTTCGGGGCATGTTGTCACAGGACGATCACGACGGACGCATCCCTTACAGGGGCAGTATGAGCCTTTGGTACCTTTGGTGTATGAGCGAAATGCATTGTGGTTGGCACATACATTGTTTGGAGTTGCTCGCAGTGTTCAAACGGTTCTTATATGTTGTCACGTATTGTCATGCCACCTCTCGCTGGCCCTCTCACATTGGGATTTTAGACCTGGTCAGTCTGTTACTTGACCTTGAGCGGGGTCGTTAAGGTGTTCTCCTCTCTCGGCTAAGAGATTACAGATACTTAACTCTAGAGCCTCCTCCACGAGGCGGCTTATGCCTTTAGGTGGAAGTCGTTTTACTCCTGCGTAGATAACGTAACCTAGATCCAGCTCATTGCCCGATTGGTTCAATACTGGGGTTTTTACAAAGTTGGCAGGGACGGCTCCGACCATTCTGTAGATCTATGTCTACCGTACATCTCAGTGGCATAGATTGGCACAGTTATTTGCATTTGGCATGTCTCATTGGGTATTGAGGCTATTCTGTGGTCTATGAGGTGCGTGGCTCTCTTCGCCTCTAGATGTCACGCTCACTCAACTAGAGAAGTGGTATCGTCATAAGGCTCTTTTTTAAAAAAAATTTTAAAGAGGCTATTATTTTGGAGGAAGTTTGTGTTGCGGCAGGCTGGTCCTCCCTTAAAGCTACACTGTGTGATATTTTCCCCCATCTAGTGGTGAACTGGTTTATGACCATCCAGTGAATATTAGTTTCTGTTCCTCTCAATTCCGATTTCGTTTTAACTCCTACGGTGGCCGATTTAGTCCAAGATTAACATGGCTTCCAGTTCGACCTCGTCCACATTGGACACGGTGCCATCGAGTGTTAAAACGCGAAAGGCAAAGCTTGAATTCACGGGTATGTCCCTCTTTGGCTAATGTACTTTCAAGATGGAGGAGCAACATGACGACCCGCATTCAAACCCTCACCCGTATGTGTTTACAATGGCATATTATAAACTTACGAGAATACTTTATTACTTGAAAGAAGTAAATATACATTAATGAGCACATATATTTTTGAAAGAACTAAGTGTTTTTAGCTAAGAATAAGCTAAAAAAGTTACACAGTGTAGCTTTAACACTTGACACTTGGTTAAATGCGTGAAGACTGCTCCTGGCTCCCAGGTTTTATCTGCTTGAGCGGACGCTTTCCACGGCCTCCCAGCTACTCTCAGGTACGGGAAGGCGTTATGGTATATCGTTCCCATAGCGACGGTCTCGCAGTGTAAAGAGAACCTATGAAAGGGAACGTCTCGGTTATGTATGTAACCTTGGTACCCTGAGTAGGGAACGAGACACTGCGATTCCGGCCATTCCCTTTCTTCGAGTAGTAGCTTCCTTCGTCTTTGAAATCTGACGATATGACGCCTAGCGTGCATATAAGCAAACATGACGTATTTCTAAGGCGGCGCTAGGCGTCACTAGCCAATCAATTGGCGTGATGGTATAAGGGCTTCAGACATTGGTCACACCGAAGGCGTTCCCATAGCGACGGTCTCGCAGTGTCTCGTTCTCGACTCAGGGAACCAAGGTTACATATACGTAACCGAGGCGTTAAGTTAGGTTAGGTTGGGTTGGGTTAAGTTAGATTGGGTTGTGTCAAGTTAAGTTGGGTTGGGATAGGTTAGGTTAGATTGGGATAGTTAGGTTGAATTGTGTTGAGTTAGGCTGGGTTAAGTTAGGTTAGGTTATGTCAAGTTAAGTTGGGTTGGGATTGGTTAGGTTAGATTGGGATAGGTTAGGTTATGTCAGGGTAAGTTAGTTTAGGTTAGGTTGGGTTATGTCAGGTTAAGGGTTAGGGTTAGGGATCTGCTGCTAACATCTCGGTCCCAGAAACCACATCACACGGGTCAGGGGACCAACACAATATTAGGTCATAATGTTATGCCTGATTGGTGTACATTTCACAGTGTTGCTGTATTTTTACCTGCATCACAAACTTCTGGTCGATGTACTTCTTCGCCACATTGGGCTGAAAATCGGGCGACTCTAAAAACCGCAGGAAAAACTCGTACACCAGCTTCAAGAAACAGAGAGATGAGCAACAGGTCAGGGGTCAAACGTTCTCTTCATTCAGACACTTTCGTTCACGCCCTGACCCAACCGGACGCCACTGAGAGCAGCGCGCTCTGATTGGTCAGGGTGTGAACGCTGAGTCATGTGACGGATGATGTCATCAGTACCTGTAGATGAGGCCAGGCCGCTTCTAGAGTGGGTTCGTCCTCCTCGGGGTCAAACTCTGCTCCCGTCGGGTTGGATGAGGGCGGAAGAGTCCTGAACATGTTGATGGCAAACTACAACACACACACACACACACACCGTCATGAGTCACGCAGTGTGTGTTCACGAGCGTAACACTTCCACATCACACACTTCCCCGGCTCAAATGTGTGATTTTGTTGATGTTTGTTCAGCATAAAGTCAAAGATAAACAGTGATAAAGGCAGAATAGTGAATGTCTCAGATGTGTATTGACGGAGTAATCTCTGTTGTGTAGAGGAGGCTCAGAATGACAGTTTCCACCTGAGCTCTGGAGCCCAATCACAGGGGTGTAAACATGACTTTAGAAAGATGGCAGCATCATTATTTTATTCTCACACAGAGATTGGTGGATCTATTAGTGAAATCTGTTGACTTTATCAATCTGTGTGTCATTATATGCCAACGGTGAGCGCTCAAACATGGGGAAGAAGCACTTCTGCTGTGTCTTTGACTCAAGTTTGAGAGCCTGTAACTCCAGAAGTATTAAAGATATCTCAATATCCTTCTAGATTCTGCTTCTTAATACACTTATCTTTTGGTTTCTTCATTTTAAAGGCCGTCGATGGTTCAGTCCCAGAAATATGGAGATCTCAATGCAGCTCCATGGTCAAATTGTTGAATTTTACCCATTTTCAATAGTCGAAAACCAAATGTGGGTCACTTCACACACAGCTGATACTCTTTTATATTTAAAGAGGAATATCTGAAGAACAAATAATGTTTAAACCAGAAATGTATCTTGTTTCCCTCTTTTAAAAGAATTGTATAAAACATAACTCTCTGAGTACCAATTGAATAATCTATATTTGAGTCAGATTCAGGGATATTTGGAAGAAGGGATTTTGTTCATTTGAACAGCTTCTGAAGCCTCCAAGAGTTCAAATACACAGGATCATAACTACACATTACCATATGGAGATCTCCATATCTCAGGGACTGAACCATCGACGGCCTTTAAAAGTTAAGATCGCAAAAGAAAAGTTTATTGTGTTCAGAAACATGTTTTTGGATGTGTTGTATTTGATTGTTTTGATAGAGGAAAACAAGACACATCTCTAGTTTAGTGTTATTTATTCTTCAGACTTTCCTCTTCAGAAAGAAGATTAAAGAAAATAGTCCAACGCCGTGGTACAACGAGCACACCCGGGCCCTTAAAACAGCAGCCAGAAAAATGGAGCGCAGCTGGAAGAAAACAAAATTAGAGGTATTTCGTAATTCGTGGAAAGAGCACATGATCACATACAGAAAGGCCGTAAAAACTGCTAGATCTGCTTATTTCTCAACTCTCTTGGAAGAAAACAAACACAACCCAAGGTATTTATTCGATACAGTGGCTAAATTAACCAAAAATAAAGCTTCAACTTCTGATGATTGTAAACAGCACAGCAGTAATGACTTTATGAACTTCTTCACATGTAAGATTGATAATATTAGGAAAATTTTTTTAACCATGCAGCCGTCTAATACAGCATCACATCAGACAGAGCATTGTAGTGTCACTGAGGAAAAATTACACTCATTCACTGCTATAGGAGAAGACACACACACAAACACACACACACACACACACACACACTCATTCACTGCTATAGGAGAAGAAGAATTGGCTAAACTCGTTAAATCATCAAAATCGACAACATGTATGCTCGACCCTATACCAACTAGGCTATTAAAAGAGATGCTACCAGAGGTCATAGATCCTCTTCTTAATATCATTAATTCATCTTTGTCATTAGGATATGTACCGAAAACTTTTAAGTTGGCTATTATTAAACCACTTTTTAAAAAAACGCAACTTGATCCTACAGATTTAGTCAATTATAGACCAATCTCAAATCTACACTTTCTGTCAAAAATACTTGAAAAGGCAGTGTCTTCACAATTATGTTCCTTTTTAGAAAGAAATGGTATCTGTGAGGATTTCCAGTCAGGATTTAGACCGTATCATAGCACTGAGACTGCTCTCGTCAGAGTTACTAATGATTTGCTCTTATCATCCGATCGTGGCTGTATCTCTCTATTAGTGTTACTCGATCTTAGCGCTGCATTTGATACTATCGACCACAACATTCTTTTGAATAGACTCGAAAATTATGTAGGTATTAGTGGAATTGCATTATCATGGTTTAAATCATACCTATGCGACCGTTATCAGTTTGTAGTAGTAAATGAAGAGATGTCACAGCGAGCACAAGTTCAGTATGGAGTACCACAAGGCTCAGTGCTAGGACCGCTACTCTTCACCCTGTACATGCTACCACTGGGAGATATCATTAGGAAGCATGGCGTTAGTTTTCATTGTTATGCTGACGATACTCAGCTCTATATTTCTTCACGCCCTGAAGAAACTTACCAATTCACAAGATTAACGGAATGCATAGCTGATATAAAACATTGGATGACTGGTAATTTCCTGCAACTCAATTCAGAAAAAACTGAATTTTTAATTATTGGACAAAAAAGCTCCACAAGTAGTAGCCTAGAATACTGTCTAACACTTGATGGCTGTTCTGTCAAGTCCTCGTCGTCAGTGAGGAACCTGGGTGTGCTCTTTGATACCAATCTTTCGTTTGAAAGCCACGTTTCTAGCATCTGTAAAACTGCTTTCTACCATCTTAAAAATATATCTAAATTACGGCACATGCTCTCAATGCAAAATGCTGAACAGTTAGTTCATGCGTTCATGACCTCAAGGCTAGATTATTGTAATGCTCTACTGGGTGGTTGCCCTGCTCGCTTAATAAATAAACTCCAGCTGGTCCAAAACGCAGCAGCTCCAGTTCTTACTAGAACCAGGAAGTGTGACCATATTAGCCCAGTTCTGTCAACACTGCACTGGCTGCCTATTAAACATCGCATACATTTTAAAATCTTACTTATTACTTACAAAGCACTAAATGGTTTAGCTCCCCAATACTTGAGCGAGCTCTTAACATATTATCCTCCATCACGTCTACTGCGCTCTCTAAATTCTGGCCAGTTGATCATACCGAGAATATCCAAATCAACTGCAGGCGGTCGATCCTTTTCCTATTTAGCTCCTAAACTCTGGAACAGTCTTCCTAACATTGTTCGGGAAGCAGACACACTCTGTCAGTTTAAATCTAGACTAAAACACATCTCTTTACTGTGGCATACACATAAAACACTTTTTCAATGAAATGATTGTTAGGCTGCATTAACTAGGTCAGCCGGAACCGGGAACACTTCCCATAACACCTGATGTACTCGTTACATCATCAGAAGAATGGCATCTACGCTAATGATAGTCTCTCTGTTTTATCCCGAGGTTTACTGCAGTCAGCCGGATCCGGGCCGTATCCAGATCAGATGGTGGACCTGCGCCCAGAGAAGACCAACACAGGACCAACACATGACCAACACATGACCAACACATGACCAACACATGACCAACACATGACCAACATGACCAACACATGACCAACACATGACCAACACATGACCAACACATGACCAACACATTAGATTAGATTAGATTAGATTCAACTTTATTGTCATTACACAAGTACAAGGCAACGAAATGCAGTTTAGGTCTAACCAGAAGTGCAATAGCAGCAAGTGCAGGATGTACAATGGATGCGTAAGTGCAGGACATGGATATGTACTGAATATATATAAATATGTATAAATAGAGAGTTGTCTTACTATAAACAGAACTGAATTTACAGGTGAATATGTACAGTGAATAAATATACAGATGGCTATTACTATAAACAGAATTTACAGGTGAATATGTACTATGAATATAATATACAGATGGCTATTACTATAAACAGAATTTTACAGATAGAGGTATACAATAATATGTTAGGCTAATATGAGGAATATAGCAGTGGATTAAGGTAGTGCAATAAATTATGGACAGAGCTATCCGGAAAAAAAAAAGTGTAAAGTGCAGTGGAAAGTGGTTGTATATTACAGTTAGAAGTACGGTGCAAAATGCAAATGTAAACATTGGTACTATAAATACAGTCGGCAGTGCAAATGAGCATAATCCAGTTAAGATATGGCAGTGCAAGATGCATATGTAAACAGTTGTTACTGTAATAAACAGTAGGTAGTGCAAATAACAAAGTGAAGGCAGATGTGAGGTAGGAGAGTTAGCAGTTTATGAGGGAAGTGGATCAACAGGGGTTTGAGTTCAGTAAAGAGACAGCTCTGGGGAAAAAACTGTTCTTAAGTCTGCTGGTCCTGGTCCGGAGGATCCTGAAACGCCTGCCGGAGGGCAGGAGAGAAAACAGTCTGTGTGCTGGGTGAGAGGAGTCCTTGAGGATGCTGCGAGCTCGATGCAGACAGCGTTTCCTCTGGATGTGCTCGATGGCAGGCAGTGGAGTCCCTGTGATGCGCTGGGCAGTTTTCACCACCCGCTGCAGTGCCTTGCGCTCCGCAACAGAGCAGCTCCCATACCACACTGCCACACAGTTGGTCAGGATGCTTTCTATTGCGCAGCGATAGAAGTTCACCAGGATAGCCGAGGAGAGCTGATTCTTCCTCAGTGTCCTCAGGAAGAAGAGGCGCTGGTGAGCCTTCTTGACCAGGCTGGAGGTGTTGGTCGTCCACGACATGTCCGCCGAGATGTGGATCCCCAGGAACTTGAAACTGGAGACACGCTCAACAGCCATTCCATTGATGTGGATGGTGTCGTGTGTGCCTCTTGACTCTTTCCTGAAGTCCACGATGAGCTCCTTCGTTTTGGTGGTGTTGAGGAGCAGGTTATTATCAGCGCACCATGTGGCCAGGTGCTGGATCTCCTCCCTGTAGGCAGTCTCATCGTTGTTGCTGATGAGACCAATCACCGTAGTGTCGTCCGCAAACTTGACGATGGAATTAGATCCATACACAGGCTTGCAGTCGGAGGAGAAGAGGGAGTAGAGAAACGGACTTAGCACACAGCCCTGTGGTACGCCAGTGTTGAGTGTGATGGACGTGGAGCAGGTGGATCCTGATCGAACATTCTGGGGTCTGTCAGTTAGGAAGTCCAAAATCCAGTTACACATTGAGGTATTGATGCCCAGGTCTCCAAGTTTGGCAATTAACTTGGTTGGGATGACAGTGTTGAATGCTGAGCTGAAGTCAACAAACAGCATACGTGCGTAAGTGTTTTTATTGTCCAGGTGAGTGAGCACAGAGTGCAGTGCCATGGAAACGGCATCCTCTGTGCTCCTATTGCTACGATAGGCAAACTGGTGTGAGTCCAATGTGGATGGTAGAGAGTCTTTTAGGTGCTCCAGGACCAGCCGCTCAAAGCACTTCATAACGATGGGTGTGAGTGCTACAGGGCGGTAGTCATTAGAGCACCTCGGGCTAGAGCTTTTCGGCACTGGCACAATGGAAGTGCGTTTAAAGCATGTCGGTACAGCTGCTTGGGCAAGAGACAGGTTGAAAATGTCTGTAAAAACCCCAGCGAGCTGCTCCGCACATGCCCTGAGCACACGTCCAGGGATGTTGTCTGGTCCAGCAGCCTTGTGTGCGCTGATCCGGCTCAGTGCCTTGCAGACATCTGTGGTGGAGAGTGTGATTGGTGGGTCAGCTGAGGGTTTGAGCTTGGTGGCAGTTTCTCTGTTGTCTCTTTCAAAACGAGCATAAAAGTAATTTAGCTCGTTCAGGAAGTTGACATCAGTGGCTGCGGGGGTGGAGTGGGGGGGTTTGTAGTCACTGATGGCCTGAATGCCCTGCCACATGCGTCGAGGGTCAGAGTTGGAAAAGTGACCCTCTATCTTTAGCTTGTAGCAGTGCTTGGCCTTTTTGATGCCCCTCTTCAGGTTTGCTCTGGATGTACTGTAGGCTTGTGCATCTCCTGATCTGAAGGCAGTATTGCGTGACTTCAGCAGGAGTCGAACTTCCCTGTTCATCCAAGTCTTCTGATTTGGGTATGTGGTGATCTGTTTCTGGGTTGTAACACTGTCGATGGTGGTATTGATATGATCCAATACAGAGGAAGTGAATGAGTCAATGTCCGTGTGAGCACCACTGGTGGCTTGAGAAGCAAACACACTCCAGTCTGTGTGTAGAAACCTTTCCTGGAGTGTGGAATCTGCCCCCGCAGGCCACACCTTGATGGTTTTCACTGATGGTTTCACACGGTTGATGAGGGGTGAATATTTGGGTGATAGAAACAAAGAGAGGTGATCTGACTGTCCCAGGTGGGGGAGGGGTGTCGCAACGTAAGCTCCCGCCATGTTTGTGTAAACATGGTCTAAGGTTTTGTTTCCTCTGGTGTGGCAGGAAACATGCTGGTGAAACTTGGGTAGCACTGACTTTAGGTTTGAATGATTAAAGTCACCTGCAACAATAAACGCAGCTTCCGGGTGATCAGTCTGTTGTTTACTGATGGCTGCGTGAAGTTCTTTCATAGCAAGCTTGGCATCAGCATCCGGAGGAATATAGGCTGCAGTGATAATAGTGGAGGTGAACTCCCGCGGTAGATAAAACGGTCTACATTTAACCATGAGAAACTCCAGGTTAGCTGAACAATGACTCCCAACAATAGCAGAGTTTGTGCACCAAGCTTTGTTAATATAAATGCACAATCCACCCCCTCTG
This sequence comes from Gobio occitaniae, assembly GCA_033150135.1. Classification (NCBI taxonomy): domain Eukaryota; kingdom Metazoa; phylum Chordata; class Actinopteri; order Cypriniformes; family Gobionidae; genus Gobio; species Gobio occitaniae. The sequence goes on from JARQWZ010006515.1 coordinate 36,047, forward strand.
CTCTTCCCGGAGCCATCTAGTGTTCTATCCGCCCGGAGTGTGTGGCGTCCCGCTAGCTCAATAGCGGTGTCCGGTATTCCGCTGTTTAACCAGGTTTCAGTGAAGATTAGGACGTTACAGTTCAAAAGTTTCTTACTGTGTGTAATGCTGAGTCGAATCTCCTCCATTTTGTTCACTAGCGATCGTACATTGGCAAGGAAAATGCTGGGTAAAGAGAGCCGGTAAGGAGTTAGCCTTAGCTTAGCTCTTAGACCTCCGCGCTTACCCCGCCTTTGTTTACGATCACAGCGCCGCCTTCTAGCACTTCCGCCCGGCCGGGCAGAGCGCATCGCCTCGGGCGTCCTAGCGATCTCAGGAAGGAGTTGAAGATTGTCCATAAAACTGTCGGAAATTCGCAAACCAATATCCAAAAGCTCACAACGGGTGTACGATGTAAAAGCACAACTGTTCTGTACGAACAGACCCGAGATGAACAAGAAAAATACCGCAAAATTGCAGAATCTGGAGAGACGCTGAGCCTCGCGATCTACTCGCGCCGCCATCTTGGTCATTTTTGACCAACACATGACCAACACATGACCAACACATGACCAACACATGACCAACACATGACCAACACATGACCAACACATGACCAACACATGACCAACACATGACCAACACATGACCAACACATGACCAACACATGATCAACACATGACCAACACAGGACCCCGAAGTGTCTGAGAGACCGTGATTAGACTCCCCCTGCAACTGCCTCATCGACACGGCATCTCAATAAACCCGTCTCCGGCGTGTTGACTCAGATTGTTCGAATATTACAATTAAATAATACTTAAATCGATATGTCATCCTCAATAAACCCGTCTCCAGCGTGTTGCCTCCGATCATTCGAATATTGCACTTTAATAATTATTTAATCAACATCATCCTCAATAAACCCGTCTCCAGCATGTTGCCCCCGGTCCCTCGAATATTCTGATCTATTATGACCTCCGAGCTGTAAAGCTGCCAGAATAATAATAATAATAATACGCTGTTTGTTAATTGGCCAGAGGAGAACTGGCACCCCGACTGAGCCTGGTTTCTCCCAAGGTTTATTTTCCTCCATTCTGCTCCTAATGGGGTTTTGGTTTCCTTGCCACTGTTGCCTCTGGCTTGGCGTGCTCAGTTGGAGACACTACATTTTTCAACTAAACATCGAAATACATCTAAATAATAAACTAAATTAACCATTTAAACTAAATTACTGATCAAATTATTGATCTAAAGCCCACACTGTCACTGTATGATACTTGAAATTTTTCCAGAATGGCTATACAGCTGAATAAAATTATGCTGCATTATTTTCCTGTTTAACACTGTAAAGCTGCTTTGAAACAATCTACATTGTTAAAAGCGCTATATAAATAAAGTTGACTTGACTTGACTTGACTTCAGACACAAACACTATCAGCCGTTTAAAAAGTGACCCACGTTTGGTTCTTGACCAATGAAAATGGCTAAAATTCAACAATTTGACCATGGAGCTGCATTGAGATCTCCATATTTCTGGGACTGAACCATCGACGGCCTTTAAAATGAAGAAACCAAAAGAAAAGTGTATTAAGAAGCAGAATCTAGAAGGATATTGAGATATCTTTAATACTTCTGGAGTTACAGGCTCTCAAACTTGAGTCAAAGACACAGCAGAAGTGCTTCTTCCCCATGTTTGAGCGCTCACCGTTGGCATATAATGACACACAGATTGATAAAGTCAACAGATTTCACTAATAGATCCACCAATCTCTGTGTGAGAATAAAATAATGATGCTGCCATCTTTCTAAAGTCATGTTTACACCCCTGTGATTGGGCTCCAGAGCTCAGGTGGAAACTGTCATTCTGAGCCTCCTCTACACAACAGAGATTACTCCGTCAATACACATCTGAGACATTCACTATTCTGCCTTTATCACTGTTTATCTTTGACTTTATGCTGAACAAACATCAACACAATCACACATTTGAGCCGGGGAAGTGTGGTTGAGCTGAAGTATGATGGTGGTCTGACTGATGACCTCAGATGTTAGTAAAGATGACTGACAGAAGTCTGAATGACAGCTCTATCTCTCATTACTGTGGGCAAGAGCGTCTTTATTGACTCACTGAATAATTCATATCCAATAAAACATTTAATCAGATCTAGAATAGACCTTTAAATCCATCTTGCGCTATATTTGTAATTGTTGGTCCATGTCCGTCAAACACCAGATCACATGTTCAGAGAGGAGCTCTCTATAAACACAGATTTGAGCTTTAAACAACTACACTCTCACCTGGAAAACTCTTAAAACTACATTTTGTGACACAATAACAGTAGTGTTTTTAAATTATGCAGGGTTTCTCATGACATCACTTGACCATGTGACCGCAGCGAGCAGGCTCCTGATTGGTTAACGCACCGCAAACAGACGCCAAAGTTCAGATTTTTCATCTCGGGCGTCAGACGCGAATTGCCTTCAAACGCGTGAACGCACAAAAACACCAAATAAAGTCACTCGCAAGACTCGCGTCATTCGTGCGAACTTTCACATTTTAACCGTTACCGGTACGCAACGGTACCTTTTTCCGGTACTTTTGGGATGTTTACATCAATAACTGCAGAACCTGTAAGTCGTTTCTAGAAGTGTTATTGACATTATGTCTGCCATCGTCTGTGATGTTTGATTACTGTAATATTACTATAGTCGGCTACTAGCTACTTAAATCATAAAAACAACCATATCATTATTTTTTTTCTTTTTAATTTAATTTCTATCAAAAGATTTCCCACAAATGATGTGTTTTCTGGTAATCAAATGAAGACATAAGACATTAATTTAATTTATCTTTTAATTTAATTAAACTTTTTTTGTCAAACAAAGCTGCACAACTGAGCTTTATACGGTTAACATTAAAACGTGAAGAAAAATTTGTATTTATAAAAAAAACGTTAAAAAAATTAAGTTTTGATAATTTATTATTATTATTACATTAGTGTTAGTATTATTATTACATTGAGGCGTATCTAAACTCTACAGTACAACAGTCATTTATTTGTCAAGTGAAACCGGACTTTTATTTTGACGGGTTGCGGTGAATTTGAGGTCTACGGCATTCATTCGCACAGAGACACGCAGAATTCATATTTAAATATACTTATTATAATATCTTTTTGCGGTTTAATATTCACAGACATTAGTCTATATCATAATATGCGTTCTCAGGTACCGAGATTTGTGAATCGGTAGTACCGACGTAATTCGGTCGGTTCCCTTAAAAGCAGCGCTAGGACTACAGCGAGTTAGTGACATCACTACCCCTAACATTTACATAATCCCGCAGTTTATATCCACCTGTTTCCGGGGGGCGCTACTGTAAATAAGAGCGTGGGTACAACTTCCTGTGAGGCGGCGGAAGTAGTATTCCAATGGTATTGTGTGTGGTAGTTAGTGGAGAGGTAAAGTGTTTTTCAGATCATTCGCAGGGTTTCAAAATGATCATTTTTACTTTTTTTTTATCAGATGGTGCCACAAGGGCTAAGGGAAGGTTACTGTGAAGCAACATTTGCAGAATGACACACACTAAACATTTCATTTAATTTTACTGAATCTAGAAAATAGCTAAAAATGCTACCGTACGTTTTATGCGCATTTTGGGATAACGTTATTGCATCAAAAAAATGCAGAATGGAAACGCCAAGATGCTAATAAATTCGTTAAATGCACAAAAAAAATGTATGCAGTCGTTTGAGTCGGATACATTTTCTATCCGACATTGAAAACGTGCGCTTAAACTACGATGGAAATGCATAAAGTCCCGCTTGTTTACTTCGAACCGGAAGACGCTCCCACTTTTGATGTAAGGCTTCATGGGGCGTAGGAAACTTGTGGATACATCAGAGCTGCTCACATGAGCTCTTGAAGCCCCGCCCT
>JARQWZ010006515.1:50000-52064 GCA_033150135.1 Gobio occitaniae
TCACACTGATTCATAACGCTCTGAACCGCTGAATCGACTCACTGATTCATAACGCTCTGAACCGCTGAATCGACTCACTGATTCATAACGCTCTGAACCGCTGAATCGACTCACTGATTCATAACGCTCTGAACCGCTGAATCGACTCACTGATTCATAACGCTCTGAACCGCTGAATCGACTCACTGATTCATAACGCTCTGAACCGCTGAATCGACTCACTGATTCATAACGCTCTGAACCGCTGAATCGACTCACTGATTCATAACGCTCTGAACCGCTGAATCGACTCACTGATTCATAACGCTCTGAACCGCTGAATCCCGGAGTCAAGTCACCTTTGTTTGGCTTTCCCAGGGCCGCTGTACTTAGAGATCATGGAGCGCATGCATCCCCGTTATGGTGAGAGGCGTGACCTTTCCGGTAACGTGCGCTCTGCGTGTGCTAAGCTGCTGTCCAATCACAACACGGGAACCGCTGGCACAATCAGAACTCGTTACGTGTTTCTGAAGGAGGGACTTCATAGAACAGGGAAATCTTTCAAGCCGTTTTGAGGACAGTGAAAACAGCAGTATACAGATCAGTGAATTGTGTGAAAAATACTGTGTTTTTTTACACGCGAAACATGAACACATGTTATATTGCACACTGTAAACACAATCAAAGCTTCAGAAAAACACGAAAAACGGGACCTTTAAGGCCCTTTCACACCGGACGCGTAACGGAAAAGCGAAGCGGAAAAGCGAATAGTTTACGTCAAAACCATTCACATCAGCCTTGACGCGAGTTTGCGACGTTTCAGAGCTCCAACATCCCCAAACATTCGCGGCGACAGCTGAGAAAACACGGACACTTCATCATCCAGTAGGGAACAGTGAACCGCATTAGTGGACTACAGTAGGGAACAGGGATTGAGCATTAGTGGACTACAGTAGGGAACAGTGAACCGCATTAGTGGACTACAGTAGGGAACAGGGATTGAGCATTAGTGGACTACAGTAGGGAACAGGGATTGAGCATTAGTGGACTACAGTAGGGAACAGGGATTGAGCATTAGTGGACTACAGCATTAGTGGACTACAGTAGGGAACAGTGATTGAGCATTAGTGGACTACAGTAGGGAACAGTGATTGAGCATTAGTGGACTACAGTAGGGAACAGTGATTGAGCATTAGTGGACTACAGTAGGGAACAGTGAACCGCATTAGTGGACTACAGTAGGGAACAGGGATTGAGCATTAGTGGACTACAGTAGGGAACAGGGATTGAGCATTAGTGGACTACAGTAGGGAACAGGGATTGAGCATTAGTGGACTACAGTAGGGAACAGTGATTGAGCATTAGTGGACTACAGTAGGGAACAGTGAACCGCATTAGTGGACTACAGTAGGGAACAGTGATTGAGCATTAGTGGACTACAGTAGGGAACAGTGATTGAGCATTAGTGGACTACAGTAGGGAACAGTGATTGAGCATTAGTGGACTACAGTAGGGAACAGGGATTGAGCATTAGTGGACTACAGTAGGGAACAGGGATTGAGCATTAGTGGACTACAGTAGGGAACAGTGAACCGCATTAGTGGACTACAGTAGGGAACAGGGATTGAGCATTAGTGGACTACAGTAGGGAACAGTGAACCGCATTAGTGGACTACAGTAGGGAACAGGGATTGAGCATTAGTGGACTACAGTAGGGAACAGTGATTGAGCATTAGTGGACTACAGTAGGGAACAGTGAACCGCATTAGTGGACTACAGTAGGGAACAGTGATTGAGCATTAGTGGACTACAGTAGGGAACAGGGATTGAGCATTAGTGGACTACAGTAGGGAACAGGGATTGAGCATTAGTGGACTACAGTAGGGAACAGTGATTGAGCATTAGTGGACTACAGTAGGGAACAGGGATTAAGCATTAGTGGACTACAGTAGGGAACAGTGAACCGCATTAGTGGACTACAGTAGGGAACAGTGATTGAGCATTAGTGGACTACAGTAGGGAACAGTGATTGAGCATTAGTGGACTACAGTAGGGAACAGTGAACCGCATTAGTGGACTACAGTA
>JARQWZ010006516.1:0-52055 GCA_033150135.1 Gobio occitaniae
TTTTGTGAATTGTGTTTTCTAGAAAGTTCTTTCTTTAAAATTAATTTCATTTTGTATAAATTGTATTTTAATTTTGATCAATGTTAAATCAACTATTTGGCTGTATATTTAATAAATAAGAAGCAAACCAAGATCGTCGGAATGGATTGACGTAACTGGCCTATTTCCTCAGTCTTTGAGCAAGGCTGAAACTATAGCATGTTTCTGTTTTAATGCATTTCTTGCATATATGTCTTAATTACAGTAGGCCTATTGATAGTTATGATATTTGTGGTTGCACCGGGGTCCGTCATTATAAAGTTACACTTTCCTTATTAGGAGAAAATATAGGCCATGTCATTTTAACGACATAAGATATGGTTATTAGACATACTTGAGTGGAAAAAAATGATATGTAGGCCCTATGTGAGAGCAATGCGTGACCGTACCAGGTGACCTGTAAATGTGAAAAAACTGTTTCCATTGCAGTTTTGCGAAAATTTCCTTTTTCGAATTGCCTGAAAAACCACCTCAAGCGAGCATAAAAACTTTTTTGCGATATATGGGAGTTTTTGCAAAATCGACGCGTTTCCATTGGGCGTATTTTCAATTCGCAATTTCAATTTGCGCAATTTGAAGGGTAATGGAAATGCAGCTAGTAAGAGCTTCGTTGTGCAGCATAACAGTGTCATTCATTACAGTGAATCCAGAGAGTATTCACAGCGCCTCACTTTTTACACATTTTGTTATGTTGCAGCCTTATTCCAAAATGGATTAAATAGATTTTTTTCCCCTCAATTCTACAAACAATACCCCATAATGACAACGTGAAAGAAGTTTGTTTGAAATCTTTGCAATTTAAAAAAAAAAAATTCAAACGAAAAAGATCACACCTATCTCCATTTCTAGCCAATGGGGGACCATAGGCATGCAAGGGGAACTCATATTAATGTTAAAAAACCTCATTAAGTGACATTTTCATGTCATGGGACCTTTACATTTCAGAAGAAATGGGATAACGTTTTTTAGGTGACGATATGTTGGTTTGTGTTTTTATGTATTAAGCATACACAGATTTATCTAACTTTAATGATTAACTAAATCATATTGTTTGCACAATTATTTAACACAGAAAAAAAGCATGTCTTAACCCATTTTGCACTTGACATAATATAATATAATAATTGAATAACAGCTTAAATTTCCCTTTGTTCTTCACACAATAACATCACTTTAGAAGACATGGAATATAGCACAGGAGTCTTTTATGACACTTTTATGGTGCTTTTGCATACTTTCTTGAGTTAAGGCTCCAGTCCACATTCATTCTCATGGCCTGGAAAAGAGTGACATGTCCAGTATATTATACAAAGTCTCTCCTTTTGTACTTTACAGAAGAAAGAAAGTCATACAGATTTGGAACATCATGAGGTTGAGTAAATGACAGAATTTAATTTTAGAGTGAACTGTCCCAGCTAACAAAAAGGAGTATGTTTGGCTAATGTTCCCATTAAAGGGTTAGTTCACCCAAAAATGAAAATTAGCCCATGATTTATTCACCCTCAAGTCATCCTAGGTGTATATGACATTCTTCTTTCAGACGAACACAATTGGAGTTATAATAAAACATGTCCTGGCTCTTCCAAGCTTTATAAGGGCAGTGAATGTTTTTGAAGTCCATAAAAGTGCATCTATCCATCATATAACTGCTCCACACGCAGCTCAAAAAGTTTATGCTATGTCTGACAAGCGTAACTGTTGTTTGTGCAATGTCGTCAGACGTAGCGTAAGCATTTTGATCTGCGAGAGGCGCGGGCGCGGGCGCGGGCGCGGGCGCTACACTTTTTCCCTAAGTTGAATACGGAAGACGATCGGCCGGAAGCTAGATAATTTACTTTATATAGTTTTAAATATGGATATTTTTCTTACACAAACGCATTGATTTGCTTCAGAAGGCCTTTATTAACCCCCCGGAGCCATGTGGAGCAGTTATTAAATTGATGTTAGTGAGTGGGATACGTCTTACAGATCCGTTTGCCATAGCACCTTGTCAATGGTTAAACGATGAAACGAAATGGCCAAGCATCCAGTGGCCAGAGATATGTAATTACCTGATCGACACTCCAAGTGTAGAACTATTTTGTGTTTGCAAACAGTGATGACGTTTTTTTGTGGGCAGAAAATTGCAGTTCTGCCGTAGCAATCACTTTTTTTCTTTCAAATCCGAGTTTATATCTTTAGAATGATAAACAGAATTGAGATATACTCGTTATTCAGTCTTTTTTCCTCAGAATTGTGAGTTTATATCCTGCAATTCTGACTTTTTTCCCCTCAGAATTGTGAGTTATAAAGTCTCTAAAGATATAAAAACGCAAATGCAGGAAAAAGAGTCAAGAATTGTGAGATAAAAATGTTATAGGCTATGTTTAAAAGTAATCTATGTAAAATGTTATAGGTTTAAATATTATGTTATGCTGTAACTGCTATGCATGTATGTTCCCTATGAACTGCATGTGTGAATATTACTGTTTACATCAAATTCATACTAATCATTGCAGGTTTCATCAGTCCAGTCTGTGACTTGCAACATAAACATCTGAGTTTAGCTTCAAAGGGTGTCGTCAATGACAGAATTATATAAAAATGAAGTCCGTGTTTTTTGCATTGACATACAAAGGCACAACAAAACATTTTTCTCTTATTCTGTGGATTTTGCCCATTTTCCTCCACTTGTCACACTATAACTGTGAAGTCTGCTCCAAATGGGTCTATAGCATAGACTGTAAAAAATATGGATGTAGGTCTAGTTTCCGCGATGTCACCCGTAGGTTTCTGAAGAGAGATTTTGAAGCCTCAAAGTCGTCCATTGCCATCTAGGCAGCGCGTCACTCCAGGATAACAGAAAATGGGCAAAGAGGCGGGACGTGGGCGGAGCTGAGGTGACGTGATGACTAACCGACAGCAGACAAACGGCAATCCACTTGTCACTCAAAGTGGCCACATCCTTAATTATGCAGAACTTTAAGGCTTTATATAATGTAGACGAATGAGTTTTAAAAAATTCACATCCCTCACAGTTGTCATGAAGGGCAAAACAAGCTGTATAGACCAAATCCACAATTTGTACCAGACTGCAAACATGTTTTTTTCTGCTGTAAAGTTGGGCATTTTAACATGGGGCTCAATGAGATTCTGCTCCCTTTTGGAGCCTCTAGTGACCAGTCGATGAATTGCAGTTTAAGTCACTTCCCTATTGGCTTCAAGAGAAACTGGGGGAGGTTGCCGCTAGGTCTATAGGTGCATATTACTAACGCGCCCTTTAACTAACACAACAAAATACTGCGGAATTGACTTTAGACAGGCTTTTGTTGGTCAATGGCGCAGTCGTTTTCAGTTGCCTCAAAATAGCAACGCGCCAACAATGCGCCTGAACGCACCTCATTTTTCAGACCAACGTAGGACATGAAAATGACAACTGCGTCAGGCTGAAATTAGCAAAAAACACTTGTGTTGTGTCTGCCGTCGCATTGCGCTGGGGGTATGATAGCTATAACTCTGATGTTCTATTAACAGTACCGGAAAAATATTTGCTTGTAACTTTGAGAGAACTTTACCAGAAAGTTAGCCAAAATTCAGAGAACTTTCCCTAATAGATTCCTTTCATTTCCAACTTACATTTTCGAAAATACATGAGCGCATTTCAGAGTTTTAGCTCGATGTAAGTTCACCCAGTACAGATCACAGCATGGAACCAATTTTAGAGCTGTTTGAAGATGTTTTCTATATCACAGATATGTCATATCTAAGAATGAACCGTACACAGATGAAAGGACAAAAAGATAGTTTGGGCACCTTCATTTTACAACAAAGCTCAAATCAAATGGATGGCATGACTCTAGTGCCTTTGAAGTCTTCTATGTATTGATTACAGATGAAATGTCATTACAGGTGTTTGCCAGTAATGAGATCATTGCATGCTCCCTGTGGCCAATTTGGACCCACGTCCCAGCTGACATTTATCCCTGTTTAGTATGCCATGATGAACACTCAGATAATCACACTTCATCCTCGCATTCACAACATTCATTAGAAATGACCTTTGCGAGCGACAATTAGCCAGGAAGGCTTCGTTGTCAAAAAACAAAAAGCCGAATTATCAACGATTTAGAGGAATCAATATTTGAGTCCATTACTGGTACCCGACCGCTCGGTGTGAACCAGACCGAAACAATCAACTGAATTAAAATCGAATGTGCCAAGATCATTACACAAAACCTAGCTCAACAAACATGGATAACACCAATGTTGTCTTCATTAATTCATAATTGGGGCATTTTGTATGTTACAGACAGTTATACAGACCAGAGTGGCACATTATCTCACCGAATGCATTATGGTAATGTGCTTCTCCTCCACCAGATCCCATTTACGTCTAGGTTTTATGTATTTCTGTTTACTTCCAGGTGGTTTTGGTGTTCACGTTCCACTTATGATTAACAGTCCATGACAAAAGGTCATTGCTTTGCCATGACCGCATTGTCACAGTGTGTGCAGGCAGGAAGGTGAAGAAAGGTAAATACAATTCTCAAAGGAAAGTTTAATGAACAAGGATACTCGGGTGAGTTGAACAGGCAGAATATAGTGACACACTCTATACATTGACGAGACCGAACACAGACTGAAAGACATGAGAGAACTAAATACCAAACAGAAACAAGTTAATAAACAGGACACATCTGAACAGAACTAAATTAACGAGGGTAACCATGGGGACAGATGAGTGGCGGGAAACTGAACAAAGAAACATGTGACAAATGAAAACAGGAAATCCTTGGAACAAAAATGGACAAACCGGGGAGGGAGGGTGGGCGTCCTGGAAGGTCAGGGAGCGTTGCAGGCAGATTAGGAAGCCTCCAGGACGGCTCCGGAAGCTCAGGGGACCATGGCGGCTCGGGCAGTTCAGGTTGCCATGGCGGCTCACGAAGTTCAGGGAGCCCTGGCGGCTCGGGCATGTCAGGGAGCCCCTCATGGCCTGCCTGCATGGAGTCCACTCTGGACTGAAGATGGGAGGCGGAGTCCACTCTGGACTGGACACGGGAGGCGGAGTCCACTCTGGACTGGAGACGGGAGGCGGAGTCCACTCTGGACTGGAGACGGAAGGCAGAGTCCACTCTGGACTGGAGACGGGAGGCGGAGTCCACTCTGGACTGGACACGGGAGGCGGAGTCCACTCTGGACTGGAGACGGGAGGCGGAGTCCACTCTGGACTGGAGACGGGAGGCGGAGTCCACTCTGGACTGAAGACGGGAGGCGGAGTCCACTCTGGACTGGAGACGGGAGGCGGAGTCCACTCTGGACTGGAGACGGGAGGCGGAGTCCACTCTGGACTGAAGACGGGAGGCGGAGTCCACTCTGGACTGGACACGGGAGGCGGAGTACACTCTGGACTGGAGACGGGAGGCGGAGTCCACTCTGGACTGGAGACGGAAGGCAGAGTCCACTCTGGACTGAAGATAGGAGGCAGAGTCCACTCTGGACTGGACACGGGAGGCGGAGTCCACTCTGGACTGGAGACGGGAGGCGGAGTCCACTCTGGACTGGAGACGGAAGGCAGAGTCCACTCTGGACTGGAGACGGGAGGCGGAGTCCACTCTGGACTGGAGACAGGAGGCAGAGTCCACTCTGGACTGGAGACAGGAGGCAGAGTCCACTCTGGACTGGAGACAGGAGGCAGAGTCCACTCTGGACTGGAGATGGGAGGCGGATTCCACTCTGGACTGGACACGGGAGGCGGAGTCCACTCTGGACTGGAGACGGGAGGCGGAGTCCACTCTGGACAGGAGACGGGAGCCAGAGTCCACTCTGGACTGGAGACGGGAGGCGGAGTCCACTCTGGACTGGAGACAGGAGGCAGAGTCCACTCTGGACTGGAGACATGAGGCAGAGTCCACTCTGGACTGGAGATGGGAGGCGGATTCCACTCTGGACTGGACACGGGAGGCGGAGTCCACTCTGGACTGAAGATGGGAGGCGGAGTCCACTCTGGACTGGACACGGGAGGCGGAGTCCACTCTGGACTGGAGACGGGAGGCGGAGTCCACTCTGGACTGGAGACGGGAGGCAGAGTCCACTCTGGACTGGAGATGGGAGGCGGATTCCACTCTGGACTGGAGATGGGAGGCGGATTCCACTCTGGACTGGACACGGGAGGCGGAGTCCACTCTGGACTGAAGATGGGAGGCGGAGTCCACTCTGGACTGGACACGGGAGGCGGAGTCCACTCTGAACTAGAGACGGGAGGCGGAGTCCACTCTGGACTGGAGACGGGAGGCAGAGTCCACTCTGGACAGGAGATGGGAGGCAGAGTCCACTCTGGACAGGAGACGGGAGGCGGAGTCCACTCTGGACAGGAGACGGGAGGCGGAGTCCACTCTGGACTGGAGACGGGAGGCAGAGTCCACTCTGGACTGGAGATGGGAGGCGGATTCCACTCTGGACTGGAGATGGGAGGCGGAGTCCACTCTGGACAGGAGACGGGAGGCGGAGTCCACTCTGGACAGGAGACGGGAGGCGGAGTCCACTCTGGACTGGAGACAGGAGGCAGAGTCCACTCTGGACTGGAGACAGAAGGCAGAGTCCACTCTGGACTGGAGACGGGAGGCAGAGTCCACTCTGGACTGGAGACAGAAGGCAGAGTCCACTCTGGACTGGAGACGGGAGGCAGAGTCCACTCTGGACTGGAGACAGAAGGCAGAGTCCACTCTGGACTGGAGACGGGAGGCAGAGTCCACTCTGGACTGGAGACGGGAGGCGGAGTCCACTCTGGACAGGAGACAGGAGGCAGAGTCCACTCTGGACTGGAGACAGAAGGCAGAGTCCACTCTGGACTGGAGACGGGAGGCAGAGTCCACTCTGGACTGGAGACGGGAGGCAGAGTCCACTCTGGACTGGAGACGGGAGGCAGAGTCCACTCTGGACTGGAGACAGAAGGCAGAGTCCACTCTGGACTGGAGACAGAAGGCAGAGTCCACTCTGGACTGGAGACAGAAGGCAGAGTCCACTCTGGACTGGAGACGGGAGGCAGAGTCCACTCTGGACTGGAGACAGAAGGCAGAGTCCACTCTGGACTGGAGACAGGAGGCGGAGTCCACTCTGGACTGGAGACGTGAGGCAGAGTCTACTCTGGACTGGAGACAGAAGGCAGAGTCCACTCTGGACTGGAGACAGGAGGCGGAGTCCACTCTGGACTGGAGACGGGAGGCGGAGTCCACTCTGGCCTGGAGACTGGCGATGCAGGCGTGGCAGCCATCTTGGCCGGAGACGAGGGCTCTGGCGTGGCGGCGGCCATCTTGGCCGGAGATGAGGGCTCTGACAGGGTGGCTGCCATCTCGGGACAATCGTCCTGAGTTGGCGATGCCCAGAAGTCGATGAGCCAGCAGTCACTCGCTGGCTCTTCTATGGCAGTGGTCACCTCGGCAGGGATGGTCCCAGTGGAATGGTTTGTGGAGGGTTCTGGTGTAGGGTGAGCTGGAAAGTTTGCTAGCTTGTGGGTATGTACTGGATGATGTTCGGAAATGTTCTTATTTACAGAATCAACAACAAAATCTAAGCCATTTAGGTTGAGGACATAATTAATAAAGTCTGCTACAGACCTACAGAAAACATCAGGAGACAGGAGCTGAACAAATAAATCATCATCCAGTCCATCCCAAAAACACGCATTGACCATCGGATCTTTACAGCTCACCAAGTGGGAATACTCCACAATTCCTCCACATACCAGTCCAACTGACGACCACCCTTCTGGATGTTTAGGAGATGCACTTCTGCCATCATCCTTTCTATGGTTCACTCTTCTGTCACGGTGTGTGCAGGAAGGAAGGTGAAGAAAGTTAAATACAATTCTCAAATGAAGGTTTAATGAACAAGGATACTCGGTGAGTTGAACAGGCAGAATATAGTGACACACTCTATACATTAGACTAGACCGAACACAGACTGAAAGAAACGAGAGAACTAAATACCAAACAGAAACAATTCAATAAACAGGATGCATCTGAACAGAACTAAACTAACGAGGGTAACCAAGGGGACAGATGAGTGGCGGGAAACTGAACAAAGAAACATGTGACAAATGAAAACAGGAAGTCCTTGGAACAAAACAGAACATATCTGACACGCATAGTGCGTTTTCAGATTGTTCATTGTTACAAATGTTTTTCTATACAGGATGTTGTTCCATTCTATATGGTCAACACTTTACCATAAGGTTCCATTTGTTAACATGATCTAACTTAATGTTAATTGAAAATCTTAATCTGTTAATATTATTTAATTATTTAATTTAATTTAATAATATAATTTATGTAATATTAGTTACTATACCAGATATAGAAGATAAACAGGCTTTGACCAAGTGTGTAGGAAGTGGATCTAACTGACAGGTGGAAGACTTTTCATCAACAGTCGGAAGTTCAAAACCATAAAATAAGGAAAGAAGAGAATCATGGGAAGGCAGAGAGAACAGATCACATGCCATATGAGGAGTTCATTGTTGATGATTATTATCAATTTTGGTATTAAAAAAGGTCATACATTTGTTACATAAATTACTAGAATATAGGTGAGAAGGAAGAGTATCAGGTGTATCTTGTTCCCTTCATCTGACCTAATTATAGTAGAATAGTAATCAGATTTAGCTGTTAGAGTGAGAGGATGTGAGCTGGAGGCGGGGATCATTTGCATATTCATTGAACAGTGTATATGTCACAGGTCAGGGCGGGCCAAACCAGACTGCACCCACCCCTGAAAAACCCGGGAACCACCTCGAGGAACGTGTCAAGGACCAGACAGACAAGGGAATAAAATAATATAGTTTATTTATTATATTAAAAGGCCAATGAATTGGATAAGTCCTAATTAAAATCTTCTTCTTGTCACCAGGACAGTTCAAGGGTCTACAGACCTCCCGGGACAGGAGGTGAGGGACGATCGTGACGGACCGGAGGCTCGGAGGGGAATCAGGGGGGAATCCCCGCGCCGTCCAGGTAGGTCACTGGGTAAGTACTCTTCTACGGGACTCAAGAGGGGAGGCCGTGGTCATACGAACCCCATTCAGACTGGAACCAGGTAAGTATGCAGATGTGGGGGCAAGCGAGCCACTGGAACGATACAGCAAGGTTTAACTGTCCATCAATATGTGGAACATTCGACTGAATTACCTCTCTTCTTCTGAGCAGGGTAGAGGCTTCCAATAAGGGCGTGTGGGGACCACCAGGCGGGGAGGACACTTTGAGCGGGGTGCTCACGCCGGTTGAACACTGGGACAGACGCAGCACAGTTTCGACGGTTCCACAGTATGTGAAGCGTTTCAACTGATATACCTTCTCTCCTTTTGAACGGGGTCAAGGCTTCCAATAGGGGCGTGTGGAGACCACCAGGCGGGGAGGGCACTTTGGGCGGAACGCTCCACTTCAGCTGAGCACTGGGACAGACACAGCACAGTTTCAACGGTTCAACAGTGCATGAAGCTTTGCAACTGATATACCTTCTCTTCTTTCTGAACAGGGTAAAGACTTCCAATAGGGGCGTGCGGAGACCACCAGGCGGGGAGGACACTTTGGGCGGAACGCTCCACTTCAGCTGAGCACTGGAACAGTACAGCAAGGTCTCAACGGTTCAATAGTATGTGAAGCTTTTCAACTGATGTACCTTCTCTCCTTTTGAACAGGGTCAAGGCTTCCAATAGGGGCGTGTGGGGACCACCAGGCGGGGAGAACACTTTGAGCGGGGCGCTCACTTCAGCTGAACACTGGAACAGTACAGCAAGGTCTCAATGGTTCAACAGTATGTGAAGCTTTTCAACTGATATACCTTCTCTCCTTTGGACAGGATCAAGGCTTCCAATAAGGGCGTGTGGAGACCACCAGGCAGGGAGAACACTTTGAGTGGGGCGCTCACGTCGGCTGAACACTGGGACAGACACAGCACAGTTTCAACAGTACATGATATATGAAAAACTCAGCATTAACGGGGCCGGGTCTTTGCAAAGCAGGAATTTGGGCGGTTGCTTTATCAAGACCCTTCGTTAGAGACAGCAGGTGGGAGACTGTAGGAGAGGAGTGCACAGCAGACTTCTATTACTTCTCCACACACCAATTTCACTTCACAGCACAAACCGTGTAAATCTTCACTTCAGGCACTGCAGTTCCACTCGCACACCGTGCATTCGGGCCAGCACTCACCCACCGGTCTTTTCTCCCACCAGATCGGATCTCGTCCTCGATCAGGGCTTGACTTTGCTCTGGGGAAGCGGAACAACGATGCAGCGATCACCACATTCGGCAAGGAGAGGACAGAAGTTGGAGACAGATCATTAATTCACTCGGTGTAATAGTTCACTCGTGCCAAACATTTTCCAAACTCTCCACACCACTTCAGTGTTAGTGCATATAAACAACGGATCAAATACTCATCACTTGCGTCTTTCTCACTACGGACGATATTCCTCAAGTCTTCGCTGACAAATACTTCACTCCTTCTTTCCTCTTCCACAGCTCCAATCTTCCCCACTCCACAGCCCAGCCTCAATAAAAAGAACAACCCGCTGCCAAACACAGCATCATACGGGAGGAGATCCACCCCACAGTCTGTTTTCCCTCTGTTTTTAAAGCCTCATCTCAATAGGTGTCCCTCTCACAGCGTTCTCTCTAATTGCCCCACACCTGCTGTCACTCAGGCAATCAGCCCCGCTGCCATGGCAACAGATTCACAGGGCATAGACCGGGTGTTCACTGGAAAATCCTGAACAACTGCATTCACCAGGATCTTAGTCCCGTTCGGTTTGTTTTGTCACCCCGTGACATATACTAACTGAAGCAAAGGTGTAGAGTTACATTCAAGCTATTTTAATACATTTTCACAGGATTTAAAATATTTTTAAATATTAAATATTTTTTATTATGTCATTTTGGTGATCAAAAATGAGTTTTAAGGGATAAAAGTATTGACTTCAAAACTAGAAGTTTAGAATAGTGTCCATTCAACTCTTAGATGCCTCTGGTTTACTATTTTACACATTATTACTGTATGTTGTCAGGTTAACTATATAGACATATTTAAAAAAAAAAAAAAAACATAAAACTGACAAACACAACAAAATTACTAAAACTTTAAAATCAAAAATAATTCAAAATATTAATGTATACTGAAGAGTGACTGAAGAATGTAGTGGTAACACTTTACAAAACGGGTGAACTAATATGCATGAATTCATGCTTAACTAATGCACAGATAATCATGAGTTAATGTATGACTCATAAAGAACTAAACCATTTATTAATGATTACTGCATCAGCAACTAATGAACATTCTATATGATTAATAGATTAAGTAATCATTAAATTGTTATTAGTTAAATGTGCCATATTGTATTAATTCCCTAATAACATATTATATTAACTAATAGTGTACATTCATATGTTAATTACCACAATGGGTCAAAGCCATGCATATCAACTTTAAGTTGTCTGCTTTAATCAATGATTAGCTAAAGATTTTCAAAGGTATCATTATGTTATGACTTTACTTGTTGAGGCACATGACTGTTAACTATACGGCTGTCGCTTTTGTGAAAAAATCCTGTTTGATTTTTGAGACATAAGTGTTCATTGAATTGATTGTAAAATCGATTTTCCATGTCTAAAGACGTTTCCATTTTCAACGCCAAATATAGGCCAATCCACGGACAACTAACAGGCATTAGGACAAACGTAAAAAGGGCGCTTGAGAGGTACAAGTCAGCAATATTTCTGATGATTTATTGCCGTGAAGTTTCGTGCACAATGACAAACAGGAGCGCAACATTCTCAAAAAACAATAAGCAGAGTGGACTGCCATAACAACAATGAAAAACAAGCTTGTGTTTACGATTAGAAATGTCAAACAAATTTTGTCTACGTAGGCGATTGTAGCCCATGAAAAGGTTGAAGAGGTTGAAAATAAAACAAAAAATTCACTGAAGGACTAGCCTACATTGAACGTGAAGTTAGTGTAGGATAAACACGCAGGGTCGCTACATTCTCCAAATCAGACAGTGGACTAGAAACATCTTTCGCAGTCAACAACAGGGCTCCAAAATTATTTTACATAATGATTCAATCCATTATAGACAACTGTTCAAAAATAAAACTTTAAATGGACTTACTTGAGAACAGGACATGTGTTTTTTTTGTTGTTTTTTTTACGTAACCGACACTTAGGCTATAGGCAGACGTATAATGAAACGGATAATGAAACTAGGCGTATTACAAATTATTGGACAGGAAAACAAGTCGATCAACATAATCGGGGTCTAGAGCAGAGCGTTTTTTATTCACTATATGTCCAGCTGTTGAGAAGACGCGCTCCGACCGCACTGACTTTTCTTTTTCTGCTTGTTTGTGAGTTTTGTTACATCTGTCTTTTTTATTTGTTTAATTCGTTTAAAATTAATATACATCATTGGTTAAAATCGATTCCCTATTTTCGTTTTCGAAACTTGTGTTGGTTGGTCCGATCAATTGTGCAATCGATTTTCGAACATAAAGTGTTAACTAAAGTGTCAAACTGTTAACTAAATCAAAATTAATTCAAAAGCAATAACCACAATGGCATATTACTTAACAATTAGTTAATAGACATGTGCCTCAACAATTAAAGTCATAGCATAATGATACCTTTGCAAATCGTTAGCTATGCCAAGGTACTGGAGAGGAGAATTCGGCCGATAGTGGAACCTCGGATTCAGGAGGAACAGTGTGGTTTTTGTCCCGGTCGTGGAACACTGGACCAGCTCTATACCCTTTCCAGGGTGCTGGAGGGTTCATGGGAGTTTGCCCAACCAATCCACATGTGTTTTGTGGATTTGGAGAAGGCATTCGACTGTGTTCCTCGTGGCATCCTGTGGAGGGTGCTCTTGGAGTATGGGGTCCGGAACCCCCTGCTTCGGGCTGTTCGGTCCCTGTACGACCGGCGCAAGAGCTTGATTTGCATTGCCGGCAGTACGTCAGACCTGTTCCCAGTGCATGTTGGACTCCGGCAGGGCTGCCCTTTGTCACCGGTTCTGTTCATAATTTTTATGGACAGAATTTCTTGGCGCAGCCAAGGGCCGGAGAGTGTCCGGTTTGGGGACCACGCGATTTCATCACTGCTTTTTGCGGATGATGTTGTGTGTTGTCCTCCTCAAACCAGGACCTTCAGCGTGCACTGGGACGGTTTGCGGCAGAGTGTGAAGCGGCTGGGATGAGAATCAGCACCTCCAAGTCCGAGGCCATGGTTCTCAGTCGGAAAAGGGTGGCTTGCCCACTTCAGGTGGGTGGAGAGTTCCTGCCTCAAGTGGAGGAGTTCAAGTATCTTGGGGTCTTGTTCACAAGTGAGGGAAGGATGGAACGGGAGATCGACAGATGGATCGGTGCAGCTTCTGCAGTAATGCAGTCGATGTACCGGTCTGTCGTGGTGAAGAAGGAGCTGAGCTGTAAGGCAAAGCTCTCGATTTACCGGTCGATCTACATTCCTACTCTCACCTATGGTCATGAGCTGTGGGTCATGACCGAAAGGACAAGATCCCGAATACAGGCGGCCGAAATTAGCTTTCACCGCAGGGTGGCTGGGCGCTCCCTTAGAGATAGGGTGAGAAGCTCGGTCACTCGGGAGGAACTCGGAGTAGAGCCGCTGCTCCTCCACATCGAGAGGAGCCAGCTGAGGTGGCTCGGGCATCTATTTCAGATGCCACTTGGAAGCCTTCCCAGGGAGGCGTTCCAGGCACGTCTCACCGGGAGGAGGCCCCGGGGAAGACCTAGGACACGCTGGAGGGATTATGTCTCCCGGCTGGCCTGGGAACGCCTTGGGGTCCCCCCTGGAAGAGCTGGAGGAAGTGGCTAGGGAGAGGGAAGTCTGGGTGTCTCTGCTTAGACTGTTGCCCCCGCGACCCGACTGGAAGGTTGAATATGATGGATGGATAATATGTTATTAGGGAATTAATACATGATGTCATATTTAACTAATAACATTCTAATGATTACTTAATCTATTAATCATATAGAATGTTCATTAGTTGCTGATGCAGTAATCATTAATAAATGGTTTAGTCCTTCATGAGTCATACATTAACTCATGATTATCTGTGCATTAGTTAAGCATGAATTAATGCATATTAGTGCACCCGTATTGTAAAGTATTACCAATGTGGTTTACTACAACTGCATGTCTCCATATGTTTCTGGCCCAGCAGTATAACAAATCATCAGATTCATTTCATAGAAGAATTTAATGAAGTTAATATTAGCCAGTGTTACCCTTGACAACTTCGAGAGTGTGCTTGGCTCGGCAAAATATTCCTATTAGATGAAACGCAGGGACAAGTCCAGATTACAGGCCAGACACAGATGATGAGGACTAAGACCCCTGCACTGCCAATAATATGATTAGTGACCCTCCTCCTGGTCACTTTGGCTGTGCTCTTAATGTGTGTCTTTTTCTAGCTCTCTTCTACTCTCCTTTGGGACTTTGCCAATGGCTGTCTTCTTAGTTTACAATGGAGTGACATCGATTGACTTTGCCAGAATAATAAAACAGGCTAAATTAGTGAAATATAGTGTTTATGGAAATGAAGCATTTGTGTACTGTGCAGTTCAATCATTTGAAAATCATTTAGGAGAAGGGCAAACATTTTATTTTTAGTTACTTTATTTATTTATTAGTGAAGTCAGTTATTTGAACAAACTCAGTTGACAAAGATAATTCGATTCCATTTGATTCCAATTCAGCATATTCAACATGGAATAAGCCCTTCATCAAAACATTCATGGCATCATGGGACAGTGTGTTATGACTGCATTTCTTTCTTTAGTAAGAAAATATCTTGAATATGTGTGCTGTTGTGCCAAAAGTAGTTTTCTACTAAGGCAAGAGGATGGCATTGGCACATATCTGTCTTCGGGTCGTTAAAAACTCGTTATGATGTCCTGACAGGAATTTAATGAGAATGGGCATGGTCTGCTGTAGAGGATTCAAATTAGAAAGGCTGGTGTCTGAGAGGAACCAGATTTACAGCCAAACTCAAATGAGAATCTCCTGCTGTGCGTCTAAAATCGCATACTGTCTGAGTAGGTGCTACATTTTAATTTGAACTTACTTTGTGAAAACTATGTTCTATATAGTATGAATATGGATAGTATTAATGAAATTCGGACTACATCCGCCATGTTGCAACTGTCACAGGACCTACCATCGTCAGTTGTGTTGCTTCACTTCCATTTATAAATCCTATCCTGTGACCTCAAGGGATATTAAAGTATCCAACGAATGCGCACTTCAGAATTTCGCCGGAAGTAGTAGGTCATCTGGGTACTTTTCACTTATTTTTTTCCAATACTATGGGCCAGATTTACTAAACATGGCAAATTAGCATGAGAGCGCAATTCCATAAAAGCGCCGATGTGAGTGGACAGTTCTAATGACATGATCTACTGACGACGCGCAAATTAATGAACACAGACGCAGCCGGATCATTTCCATAATGACCAACGCAATCTACCAGTCAGCGTCTGGTTTAAGTGTGCTTTTTTTGGGTGGTAAATAATGGCACAAACACCAGTAAATTGACTAGCGTAGACCTTTGTAAATCACTTTGTCTGATTCCTTAAAATACTCTCCTCCCATAATTTTGCGCCTGAAAGGGAAACTCCTACAAATACATATGCAATAAGGTCAGCCGCAAAATAACTGTGTCCATGCTTTTTCAGTGCTAATTTATCACTGTGTGTATTTAGTAAATCCTGACAGTAGTTTTTTTAATGAAACCCCAAAAGAGGGTTTCCAGAAAAGTGTACCATATGCATCAGAAGTTCAGCCAACGGTCTGTGGGCGTCTGATGGGGCTTTCACATCAGATATAAATATAAAGTGATTTGCGCTTCGCTGGCCAGAGCAAAGTAAGTGGAGTTTTCAAAACTTTTTGTGGGAGTTCTATAAGGTCAGCCGCAAAATAACTGTGTCCATGCTTTTTCAGTGCTAATTTATCACTGTGTGTATTTAGTAAATCCTGACAGTAGTTTTTTTAATGAAACCCCAAAAGAGGGTTTGCGCTGGCTCAAGCTGTTGGCGTACTGTATTTCGTATAATATATAGTATGGAAGTTTACGATTTTGGATGCAACGCTGGAGTTAACCTGACAAAACATGATTATGGAAATGGACAGAGAAGTGAGAACATCACAAAACTAAATTTGTATTTATTTTTTTAATAAAACTTGCTTCCTTGTGAAAAGATGATTGCTTACAGATCTGGGTCCAGATTCATGAAACATTTTTAAGAATACATTTCTTTCTAATTTAAGAATATTTTGTATTCCCAAAAAGATTTTTCTTAAATGTTCTTATCTTTTTTCTTAAGACAAAACAAAAAAAGAATGTTCCTAAAAATCATCATAAATAACCTCTGAAAGTTGGGATAACCTCCAAATTGTCTTAAATCCTTAAACTCCTTAAAAGTATACTATAGTCTTGCGTAGCAAGACCTTCAGACTGACGGCAGAACTCTATCGCAGCTTTTATTGGTCAAGGACCACCCAAAAGGACGCTTGACTGACATGTAACGCAACCAATCACAGTTCGTTTTGTTGTTTGTTGTGTTTATGGGCGTGAAAATGTAAAGTCGATGTCCCTGCAATAACAGGCCGGAGTGCATCTATAAATTATTCATTCAAAAACATTGTGCAATTTGCTGCAACAATAGAGCCGCGAACTTCACATACTTTTGAAAATTCAGTGTTTAGTTTATCCTGGTAAGCGCTCATAGTCACAGTTGTAAACACAACGGCGTTCTTCTTCCACGAGGGAGTTTGGAGTCGCGGCATTTGTTTCCAGGTGGACTGTTAAAGAATGCAACACACTCGTCTCGCGGACATCCTATAGAATTCAACCAATCAGATGACGACTTCAAAACTCCTGAAGTTTTTCCAGATAAGTGTACCATATGCATCTGACGTTCAGCCAACGGTCCGTGGGCGTGACGTCTGATGGGGCTTTCACATCAGATATAAATATAAAGTGATTTGCGGTTCGCTGGCCAGAGCAAAGTAGGTGGAGTTTTCAAAACTTTTAGTGGGAGTTCTATATGTCTAGTTATTTGATTGTTGTTCCACCTTTCGGTCAGCAGCAAAGATGTATCTGTCCCATGCTAAGAAGCGAGCGACAGCACTAGCCCTGCTAGTAAGAAGAAGAAGAAATAGAGCAGCAAGCAAGAAGAGGCTGTGGGTGCATGAAACCCTCAGGTCCAGGGAACAGTTTGGGAAATTCAGGCTCGTTTCTATTTGCACCGTTTCTATTGGCTGTGCAGGTAATCCTCACAGAGCGCAACGGCAAAAGTTGAAGTATTCTTAAAGGTGTCACGAACTGGCTTTTTAACTTTTTTTATACTGTTGTCTGAGGTCAACTTATGACATTTGTGTGGTTTTTACATTCAAAAACATCATAATTAATAAGTAATAGGCTATTTTCTGCCTTGGTTTTGAGGCTCTCTGAAAAACACTCGGATTTGATGGACGTGCCTCATTGAAGACTTGGAAGTAAATGCCCACGGCTAGGATTGGATAAGATTTGCATATTTAATGAGCTTCAGCTACCGTCAGGTCCATAAGGGTATCGTCTGGGGAAATGCTCAGAGGACTCGCAAAATAGAAAAAAAAAACACAATGATTAAATCACACACACACTCTCGTGGACACACACACACACGTTTATTTTTGTGAAATGTGGGGACATTCCATAGGCGTAATGGTTTTTATACCGTACAAACCGTATTTTCTATCTCCTTACACTGCCCCTGCCCCTAAACCTACCCATCACAGGAGACTGTGCAGTTCACTTTCTGTGAAAAAAACCTTGTTCTGTATGATTTATAAGCATTTTGAAAAGTGAGGACATGGGGAACGTCCTCATATTTCACCCTCTTTTTGTAATACCTATGTCATACCCATGTCTTTATACACATTTGTGTCCTGATATTTCACAAAAACATGCCCACACACACTCACTCACTCACTCACTCACTCACTCACTCACGCGGACACACACACACTTGCTCGTGGGGACACACACACACTCACTCGCGCGGACACACACACACACACACACACACACTCACTCACTCGCGCGGACACACACACACACACACACACACACACACACACACACACACACACACTCACTCACTCGCGCAGACACACACTCACACACTCACTCACTTGCGTGGACACACACGCGGGCGGACACACACTCGTGCGGACACACACTCACTCACTTGCGCGGACACACACACACACTCACTCACTCGTGGAGACACACACAATGGCGCCTGGCACATAACGTTATAATAAGTCCGATCACGAGTGAACCAATAACACCTTCTTCACCCTGTGACAGTGTTAAGGTATGTAATCAATAGATTTCAAACGATCTGTAATGTTATGCAAAACTGACACATATAAAAAAACATGTTTTAGCCTACTTACATAAGTGTGTGTTCAGAAGGAAGCTTATGCAGGGACTGCAACACCATGTTTATTGCTTGGTAGCGCGATCCTTAGCTCATGAGTTGGTGGGCGGGGCTACAGAAGCATATTTATCTGTAGAGGCGGCGTCTAGGTCCTATTACGTAAGAGGTCTAAACGCATATTCTGAGAGCTCTTGTTTTCTGGGCCTGGTGCCAGTAAAAGCTTTTCTTTGTCTAACAAGGAAGTTTTCAGCTCTGAAACTTACAGGATATTCTTATATTACCATGACCTTTTATATATCAAAAGCTCAAGGGAAAGTTGATTTCTCAATTCATCACCCCTTTAAATATTTTGACTGTGGCGTGTGCCCAAGCTTGTCAATGGTGCCGCTTTGGTTGACACAGCAACAAACCGTCCTTGCGCAGCGCAAGCCATTGCAATTAATGGATTTGTCAGCGCAGCGGTGCCGTTGCCGCGTTTTGTGTGAAAGGCCCATGAGGCTGAGACTTGGCAGCAAGTGAATATTTTGTCCTCAAAGTTGCTGTGTTAGAAGCAGGAAAAATGGGCAAGTGTAAGGATTTGAGCGAGTTTGACAAAGGCCAAATTGTGATGACAAGACGACTGGGTCAGAGCATCTCCAAAACAGCAGATCTTGTGGGGTGTTCCCGGTCCACAGTGGTCAGTATCTATCAAAAGTTGTCTGAGGAAGGAACAGTGGAGAACCGGCGACAGGGTCATAGGCGGCCGAGGCTCATTGACACACGTGGGGAGCGAAGGCTGGCCCGTCTGGTCCGAACAAACAGACGAGCTGCTGTAGCTCAAATTGCTCAAGAAGTTAATGCTGGTTTTGATAGAAAGGTGTCAGAATACACAGAGCATCACAGTTTGTTGTGTATGGGGCTGCATAGCCGCAGACCAGTCAGGGTGCCCATGCTGACCCCTGTCCACCTCCAAAAGGGGGCACAGGGACGTCCATGTCCATCTGGCGCTGGGCCTGTAGTAATGTTAATTGCTGGAGTCGATGAATTTGATGTCTCGTATACCCTGCAGGTAAATGGCTCTTTGTTTTTTAATTAGGACAATCTGCTGTAGATGAAGTTGAGGGCCTCTCTGTGAAGGTGACTTCTGTGGTTATAGATCAGTTTAAAATTTTTCACATCATTCAATCTCTTATTATTCAATGTGACTTTTAGTTAGCATTATAGCTTTTATTTTTTACTGCATACAATATCCACCTTTTTGTCAGCATTCCCTTTTTGTATAATTTTCACAAGCAGTCCTCTCTTGAATATCTCTCCCTCTTTCTCTCCACACACATAAGGGCTAAATCACATTAAATCCTAATGGCTGGATTATATGGGCACCCAAGAGCAGCATGTCCCATTATTTCCTCCATTCTCAAAGATATATTCAGCAATAACCAGCCGTTACTGGGAATTAGAGGACTTGCCTTCCGGCTGTCACATGCAATGTCCATTGAGGGAGGCTGATTACTGGGTTTATTAGTTCACTTTATGAGTACGCTATTCAGAGATAGTCGGAACATTTCTTGGGATTAAATAGGGGAAATAAGGTACTTAAATTGTGATTTTCTGCTAGAACCCTGAAAAAGGGGAATCAATTGTGTAAATGATAATATAGGTCCCACTTAAGCCTTAATTGACTTAAATACATTTCTTTAAGTAGCATCAACAATCCAGAATCTTGGCATCTTTACAGAGGAAAATGCACTAGAGTTGAAATTATTGTGAAATGACTGAGCCTTGTTCTTTGTTATACGTAATTTGCATGGATCAATGGATTCCCATTTGAATGGGAACTTGCACCGTGTCTGAATTAGACACTAGGGGGAATGCCTCCAGCGTGACCAGTTTCTGAAGCAGATGGCCGAGAGCCGTGGGAACGGAGCGAGGCTGGTGGCGTGAGTGCTAATAAATGTCACCTGTGCACCACAATCTCCTTTGATCTCCTTCACGGAGGAGCTCCGGAAGAATAAGAGGAGTGACGACAGTGCAAGATGAGAGGACCAGGCCTGGACTTTGTTGTTGTTTTATTATGTTTATATGCAGCAGTTTTCCATGAGGGGCTGATGCTTCATTTTCGTTTTGTTTTCGTTTTATTATGTTGAATGTTCGCCAGTTCCCGCCTCCTCCTTCCCTGAGCCTTTAAACCTTGCTAAATTGGTGCTGAAACCCGGAGGAAGGAGGAATGCGCTGTCAAAGAGCCCTCGCCACTGTGGGAAATCCACATTGCCCTCAAGCAGGGATGAGTCTGCCGCGATGGACGCCCGAGGCGGTGGGCTGGAATGACTTGCCGGGGGGATGGAAGAACTCGCTGCCGTCCGCCTGCAGAGTGGAGGAGTTGCCGCCATTGGCCTGAGGCCGGAGTCTACTGCTGTCCACCATGATGGGGAGGGGCAAGGAAAGGAGGACTCGCTGTCGGATACCCGAAGCTGGAGGAGCCGTTGCTGTCCACCATAGGGCAGATGAGTCTGATAGCCATCCACCGAGGTGTATCCATTGCCACTGCCAGGCATCGTGGGGGAGGTCACCCCGCTGGTGGAGAACCAGATAGCAGTGCATTTTGTGAACCAATGGATACCGTAGTGGTGTGAAAATTACAATATAGTGACAAGTCTACAGCACAAAACCCAAGTTACAGTAAGAGGTTTGAAAAGAACATTTAGGTACAGAGAAAAACTATCTGGCTTTCCCAGATAGTTATTTATTCACAAGATATAAGCTGTTTCCCAATTCAGAGGCTGCATCCTTCAAAGGCCAAGACTTCAAAGTCCATGAAGGTCGAATCGAGCTTCATTAGATGGGACAAGGGAAGATGGCCCTGACAACCGTTGACGAGTAATATTTGTACTGGACTTTTTTCAAAAGTTATATTTAAGTGTCTGCAATCAAAACAGGGTTCACAACCTTCCTAAATATGTTCACCTTGGTCCATTTATGTACATAATAAAGAGTAGGCCTATAATCTATATATAAAATCGTATCTTATTAAAATTTAAGACAACATTTGAACTGCTTTTTATTTTTACATTTGTGTCATAAGTGTCACCCAACACTTACATTTGAAAATAGTTTTTCTCTCAAAAAAATTCCAGTTGTCACTGGAGCGCAATTAATCTTGGGATAGACTAGGCTCTGAAAGATCCATCCGTTCTATCAGTTGCAGTCTGGGAAATGAAGGGTGCATTTGTAGGCCGAATTTGAAGGAGCCTTCGAATTAGGACCGCTTTCGTTGCTCCACTGTGACAAACTTGGCCTTCGAATGCAGCCCTCGAAGGATGCAGCCACTTAATTGGGACAGATTTTCAAAATCAGATCTTTAGCCATATTAGGATGTTGGCTAATTCAACAGGTACTAGAACTATGATTTGCCATCCGAATCTGAAATGTCTGTTTTTCTCCCACCACCCAGGTGAATAGTTTTGCCTAAATTTCCTAAACATCAGGGTCATAATACTAATTTTCATCCTAAACATCATTGCTAAGTTTGCAGCATATTTAAATGCTTAAGTTTTGAAGTGAGAACCACATTCAATAACGGCCATGAATTTTCTAAATTAGAAATACGTTTTTTCTTTTTTTGTAGGTCACCAACTTTTTCACGAGTGAATTCCATTGTGAGACTGTCACTTCCTTAAAATAGCCCGATTCTATATTTAGCTGCAGTATGTAGCCTATGCGTCAGTGCCTTTATGAATAAAGTAACGGCAGGACTCCCTTGTCTCCTTGTGAATGAATTGCCATTGTCTTTTATTATGAATGAGCCATGCAAATATTCCTTCACAGATGATCAACCATGAGAAACAATGACCATCATCATAGTGCTTTTGTTGTCATTTTGAGCTGCAGTTGAACAATTTTGGGTTTCCAAAAAGTTCGGATCTACATATTTAAACTTTGTCTCTGACTTCTTGACAGGACGACCACAGATGGGGAGAACCAGCATCTCTTCTACTCTGATCCTGCACAATGGAGGCTCTCAAGCATGATTGCTGAGCCTTTGTCTGTTCTCCTTATTCACATATACCGTAAGACTATGTGGCCAAACACACATACAAATCCATTGATACACTCTAAAAAATGCTGGGTTAAAAATAACCCAAGATGGGTTGAAAATGGACTAACCCAGCAATTGGGTTGTTTTAAACAAACATTTAACCCAACCGCTGGGTTAAAACAACCCAATTGCTGGGTTAGTCTATTTTCAACCCAACTTGGGTTATTTTAAACCCAGCATTTTTTAGCGTGTACGTACTGTCACGGTTCATGAATTCACCATCTCATTCTTGTGTGTGTATGTGTGTTTGTATGGGGCGGAGCCGCTGGTTGGCTGATGATCATTACACCTGTCGCAGCTGATCAGCGCTCCAGCTGCAGATCATCAGCGCACCCTATTTAGTCTCTCTGTGTTCTCTTTGTCTTTGTCAGAGCGTTTGTTTGGATGTATCGTGTGTTCTCCGGCCTGTGCCCGTTGTGTTCCTGCGTTGCCTGTTTCCTGTGTTCCATGTGCACCCTGGAGTTCCACCATCACCGTGTTCACCGTCGTCACCAGACTGGGTTGTCTGCAGCGTCCCTGTGCTGCCCGGACCATCTGCCAACGCACCGCTCTGATCCTTGTGACCTTCTGGTGTCTACCTGCGATATTCTGACATATCCTTGAGTTGATTCCAGTGGCCTTCTGGTTTCTACCTGCGATCTTCTGTCTCAATAAACAAGCTTTTACTTGCTATTGTATCCTGCCTTATTTATCCGTTACAGAACGTTCTGACCATTACGGATACAGCAAGTTCATCTTATCTCAATGAGTACCTAACTCACAGCAGTTCCAGAATGGACCAGCAGGAGGAAAATCTGGCTGTCACAGGACGAGCGGTGCAGGTGTTGGTAGCACAGGTGTCCGAGCTGACCCAACAAATACAACAGCTCGTCAGTCCCGCTGTGCCCAGCCCACCGCCGATTCCCCACACCATCTACCATCAACCGCCAGCACGAACCACGATTACCCACTCCGGAGAGTTACGCTGGTGAGACAAACTATTGTAGAGCATTCCTAACCAAAATTCCCATGATTTTTGCTCTCCAACCGCTTACGTTCAGCACAGAGGAGTGGAAGGTGGCTTTCGTTCTCACACTACTATCAGGACGAGCTGCGCTATGGGGAACGGCGGTGTGGGAGAACCAACATCGTTGCTGCTCCTCGTTCCAGGCACTATCTGAGGAGATGAAGCGGGTGTTTGACCGGGCGGTGGCTGGCAAGGAAGCAGCTCGCCAACTCGCTGACCTTCGTCAGTGTAACCGCTCGGTCTCGGACTACTCCATCGAGTTCAGAACCCTAGCTGCCGAGTGCCACTGGAACGAGGAGGCACAGTGGGAGATGTTCCTGCATGGGCTGGCTGACCGCATCCAGAAAGAGATTTTTTCATTAGATCTACCGGAGAGACTCGACGGACTTATTGATCTAGCACTACGGGTGGACGCACGCCTGAGTCGGCTGGAACGACGGTCCAAGACGTTTCTCCAGTCTGGAAGTGTCGAAGGTCCTCAGGCTAGCGGAGGTGATGCGGTCAGCCCCAACATCTATCCCGAGCCCATGCAGGTGGGTCGTGCTCGGCTTTCCCGGGAGGAGAGAGAGAGACGGAGATCCGGTGGTCTTTGCCTTTATTGTGGCGGAGGGGGCCACTTCCTGAACAACTGTCCAGTAAAAGACCAAGCCCGGCGGTAAAGGGAAGGCTACTGTCGGGCGGGATCTCCGTGGATAAGACCTCATCCTCAACTCTCCTTCCGGTAAGACTGCTGTGGACAGCCCGGTCTCACCCCTGTCAAGCACTTCTGGATTCGGGGGCGGAAGGTAATTTTATGGACTTGACTTTGGCTCACACACTTGGTATTCCCATCATCCCACTCAAGGACACATTATCCGTCAATGCACTCAACGGTCAGGAATTACCACCCATCACGCTCACCACCAGACCACTGACACTCATCACATCTGGTAACCACACTGAACAGATTTCCTTCCTGCTCCTGGACTCCCCCCTGGCTCCTGTTGTCCTCGGTCACCCCTGGCTGGTCCAACATAATCCAAGGGTCGACTGGGGACATCACACTGTTTCTTCGTGGAGTGAAAGATGTTATCAGTCTTGTCTTGTATCTGCCTGTTCGTCTGTGTCTCGTCCTGTTTTTCAGAAGGAGATGGTGAATTTGTCTAACGTGCCCTCTGAGTACCTCGACCTGAAGGAGTTCAGTAAGTCCCGCGCTGCTTCTCTTCCTCCGCATCGTCCCTATGACTGTGCTATAGATTTACTCCCAGGTAAGTCTTCGCCTACAGGCAAGCTTTACTCTCTTTCTGTTCCTGAGAGGGAGGTCATGGAGAAATATATTTCTGATTCTCTAGCTTCCAAATTCATCCGTCCTTCCTCTTCTCCAGCGGGGACGGGGTTCTTTTTTGTGGGGAAGAAGGATGGTTCTCTGCGACCTTGCATTGTTTACCGAGGGCTGAATAACATCACAGTCAAGAATACCTATCCTTTACCGTTGATGTCTTCAGCCTTTGAGAGGTTGCAGGGAGCATCCGTTTTCACAAAATTGGATTTACGTAACGCTTATCATTTGGTTCGCATCAGGGAGGGGAATGAATGGAAAACCGCATTTAATACCCCCAGGGGCCATTTTGAATATTTGGTGATGCCGTTCGGGCTATCCAACTCCCCAGCGGTTTTCCAAGCACTCGTCAATGATGTGTTGAGAGACATGGTGGACCAGTTCATATATGTTTACCTGGATGACATATTGATTTTTTCTTCGTCTCTCCAGGAACATGTTCAACACGTCAGACGAGTGCTTCAGAGGTTGCTAGAGAATGGGCTTTTTGTCAAGGCGGAGAAATGCGCGTTTCATGCACAGTCTGTTCCTTTCCTAGGATACATTGTTTCATCCGAGGGGGTGCGTATGGATCCCGACAGGGTTAAGGCTGTGGTAGAGTGGCCAAGTCCAGATTCCCGTAAGGCCCTACAGAGGTTTCTGGGATTCGCCAACTTCTATCGGCGTTTTATTCGCAACTTCAGCCAGCTAGCCGCGCCTCTGACTGCCTTGACCTCTCCCAGGGTGACGTTCAAGTGGTCCGATACAGCTGAGGCTGTATTTACCAACCTCAAAAGCCGCTTTGTTTCGGCTCCCATCTTAGTAGCCCCTGATCCAGCACGTCAGTTCGTGGTAGAGGTCGATGCGTCAGAGGTGGGGGTAGGTGCGGTCCTTTCCCAACGCTCTACTTCGGATGATAAGATGCATCCTTGCGCGTTTTTGTCCCACCGTTTGACACCTGCCGAACGTAACTATGACATTGGTAACAGAGAATTGTTGGCAGTTAAGTTGGCTTTGGAAGAGTGGCGTCATTGGTTAGAAGGGTCGGGGGTACCTTTTATAGTATGGACGGACCATAAGAACCTCGAATATATTAGATCTGCCAAAAGACTTAACTCCAGGCAGGCTCGTGGGCACTTTTTTTCGGACGTTTTGACTTTTCTCTCTCGTACCGCCCCGGGTCCAAAAACATCAAACCGGATTCTTTATCTCGAATTTTTGATCCTTCCGAATGCCCGGTTACTCCCGAGTGCATTTTGCCAGAGAAGATAGTTATCTCTACACTCACATGGGAGGTCGAATCGAAGGTCAAATTGGCCTTAGAAGGGGTAGTGCCTCCGCCCGGCTGCCCACCGAGTCGATTATTTGTACCGGAGAAGTTGAGGTCCGAAGTCATTAAATGGGGTCACTGTTCCAATATCGCTTGCCATCCAGGAGTAAACCGTACTTGCAGTTTAATAAAGCAACGATTCTGGTGGCCATGTATGGCTCGCGACATTCGCAGTTTCGTCCTGGCTTGCTCAATTTGTGCTGTTGGTAAGACGTCCAATCGACCTCCTGATGGGTTACTTCAGCCGCTGGCTATTCCTTCGAGACCCTGGTCCCACATTGCGCTAGATTTTGTCACCGCCCTCTAATGGCATGACGGTTGTTTTAACCGTAGTGGACCGGTTCTCGAAGGCGGCACATTTTATTCCCTTGCCCAAATTGCCTTCAGCCAAGGAGACAGCGGTGTCTGTTATAGACCACGTCTTTCGGTTACATGGCCTCCCGATGGACGTGGTCTCCGACAGAGGTTCCCAATTTGTGTCCAAATTTTGGAGAGAGTTTTGTAAATTACTAGGGGCGACGGTCAGTCTGTCTTCGGGTTACCACCCCCAGAGCAATGGTCAAACTGAGCGAGCCAATCAGGATCTGGAGAGAATGTTGCGATGTTTGGTATCCAAGAATCCTTCATCCTGGAGCCAACAACTCTCTATGGTGGAGTACGCTCACAACGCGTTACCAGTGTCATCCACGGGCTTTTCCCCTTTTGAGTGTAGTCTAGGTTACCAGCCACCTATTTTTCCGAGTCTGGATTCCGAAGTCGCGGTCCCCTCCGCTCACGCCTTTGTCCAGAGGTGCCACCGCACATGGACCAGAGCCCGTGAGACTCTGCTCCAGGTGGGGGCGCGTACCAAGGCTAAAGCCGATCGCCACCGGTCAAAGCCTCCCGTA
The DNA here is from genome assembly GCA_033150135.1 of Gobio occitaniae. Classification (NCBI taxonomy): domain Eukaryota; kingdom Metazoa; phylum Chordata; class Actinopteri; order Cypriniformes; family Gobionidae; genus Gobio; species Gobio occitaniae. Next base: position 27,108 of record JARQWZ010006516.1, read on the forward strand.
TACGTCGTGGGTCAAAAAGTGTGGCTTTCTACCAAGAACATTCCGCTCCGCTCCGTGTCTAATAAACTTGCTCCCAAATTTATCGGCCCGTTCACTGTCACCAAGATCATTAGTCCGGTGAAAGTCCGCCTCAAACTTCCTCCAGCGTACAGGAGAATTCACCCCGCCTTTCATGTTTCCAAATTAAAGCCAGTTTTTCATTCCCATCTTAATCCACCAGTCCCGGTTCCCCCACCTGGTTGGCTGATGATCATTACACCTGTCGCAGCTGATCAGCGCTCCAGCTGCAGATCATCAGCGCACCCTATTTAGTCTCTCTGTGTTCTCTTTGTCTTTGTCAGAGCGTTTGTTTGGATGTATCGTGTGTTCTCCCGCCTGTGCCCGTTGTGTTCCTGCGTTGCCTGTTTCCTGTGTTCCATGTGCACCCTGGAGTTCCACCATCACCGTGTTCACCGTCGTCACCAGACTGGGTTGTCTGCAGCATCCCTGTACTGCCCGGACCATCTGCCAACGCACCGCTCTGATCCTTGAGACCTTCTGGTGTCTACCTGCGATCTTCTGACATATCCTCGAGTTGATTCCAGTGGCCTTCTGGTTTCTACCTGCGATCTTCTGTCTCAATAAACTAGCTTTAACTTGCTATTGTATCCTGCCTTATTTATCCGTTACACGTACTTACTGGCAAAAAATTTAAGCCTGACTGGATTGGTTCAACCTGGATCTTTGACCACATGCAATTGGGTAAATGGAAGTATTCAAATGCCTCATTGTATTTCATTTTGATACAACTCTAGCATGCAGAGATTATATATGTACAGGATTTTAATGCAAATCAGCTCTTTATGGTTAAAAGAGCTTGAAACGATTTGACCACAGAAGTTTTAATAAGGTAGCTGTTGCATATTTATGCTTTAGACTCATGCTTTTGACTCTTAAGCAATTGGTTCATTAGAACAATATGGCATACATATTCATAAATGATTTATAAAGCTTTCTGGAACAACTGCCTAAAGTCTTAAAAATGATGTGACCTGAAAACATTATACTCTGTGGGTTGCAGGATTTTTATCATTAAAATATATTTTAAAAAATGAAAATAATAAATTATAAAAGGCTGCCATGGGGATCTATAAAAGCCTACCTGGAGATTGTTATGCATTTGCATTATCATCTTAAAGGCAGTTGCTCAGCTGGTGAAGAACCCCTGGAAATACATGATTTGAAATCTTTGCTTTACTTTTTGGAGTCAGGGTAACTTTGGAGTTTTTCTCTCTAAGATAAAATAGAGTTATTTTACTCGTAACTTTGTTTTTATGACATAGAGAGGACCTTCAAGTTTAAAGGGAAAAAGTGTATATTTTTCACTGAACCAAATTGCTAATACAATTACAGGTAACACTTTATTTTAAGGTGATGTAGTTACATGTTACTACATGTACTTACTATAGTAATGGGAGTAAATAATGCATAATTAGTAACTAACCCTAAACCAAACCAAACCATAAACCTAGCTCTATAGTAAGTACATGTAATTAATTAATATTACTCAGTACTTGCAACTGTGTCACATCCAAATAAAGTGTAACCCAATTACAGTTAACAGAACATTTATAATGGAATACATTTTGAAAGTAACCCACCTGTTTCTTATTGCCGATGTAGCCTACTGTTATTGCAGTGCTGAAATATTTGGGTTAGGGGACGTCCCATGATGTGCTGGGTCTGCTCTTTGGCAAGCACAGAGCTTTGTACACAAGTGCTCAAACGTTTTCCAACACCATGTTTGAATTGTTCATTTCAAACAGCTTGCCTATAATTGCATCAACATCAGTGAAGACAGCCAACATCTGTTAGAAAAGGAAGTACAGAACAAACACAGCTTTTTTTTTTTGGAATTTGTAAACTTGACGGTAAAGAAAAGAGAACGAAAAGGTAGATGTGAACAGGAATTTGCTGATAAGGTGGATTTATAGTCTGTAGATAGGGAATAGGGACAACATGAGTTATCCATCACGGCATATGGAGGTTGGTGTTTAGAAAAAAGCGTGGTGATTAATTGCCAATGTGTGCTGAACGAGGGCTGGATTCCATTAGTTATGCTACTACCTCCAGCACATTGAAATGTTGTTATTCATAAAGACATTTGCATTTGACTATCTTGCAGATACTTGGCTCATTTGGACTGTCGTTTGGCTTTACAGTCAGGTACTATTCGAGTGTCACCTCATAACTCATATGTTCTTATAATTTAATTATAATGCATGGCTCTGATTGTGTTTCTTTTAGAAGGTTCCTTGTTATATAGGCATGATAGCATGGTTGCTTGACTGAATTGACCTGAAGAATTATTTAAAGTGTGTGACATGATGAACTACAGTCCCAGAAACTGACATATATTAACTGTTCTCTGTCTGTATAAATTCAGTACTCAAAACAGTACTAACTGATTATCTTACAGTACTTGCACTTACATGTACTTACAGCATACTTGCCCAAGAAAGTACTGGGCAATATAAGGTAACTACACAGGTTAAGGTTAAGTTTAAGGGTAGGTTCTGTCAGGGTACACAGACTCACAGGATATGGTGAGTAAATGGGGAAGTATTTATTGACAGATGATAACACAGGTTAGTATTCTTTGAAAACAACAACGGTAAGTTGCACCACACACACTAGAATCAGAATGTCAACTATAGACTATATTGCCAAAAGTATTGGAACTAGGGTTGCCAACCGTTCCGTATAATACAGAATGAAAGCCATACAGAACGCTTCATTAATGCCTTAAATACGGGACGATTCCGTATTATACGGAACGGTTGGCAACCCTAATTGGGACACTCCTCCAAATAATTGAATTCAGGTGTTCCAATCACTTCCATGGCCACAGGTGTATAAAATCAAGCACCTAAGCATGCAGACGCTTCTACAAACATTTGTGAAAGAATGGGTTGCTCTCAAGAGCTCAGTGAATTCAAGCGTGGTACCGTGATAGGTTGCCACCTGTGCAATAAGTTCATTCGTGAAAATTCCTCACCACTAAATATTCCACAGTCAACTGTTAGTGGTATTACAACAAAGTGGAAGCAATTGGGAACATCAGTAACTCAGCCACGAAGTGGTAGGCCACGTAAAATCACAGAACAGGGTCAGCGCATGCTGAGGTGCCCAGTGCACAGAAGTCAGCATCTTTTTTTCAATAGCTACAGAGCTCCAACCTTCGAGTGGCCTTTAGATTACCTAAAGAACAATGCGTAGAGAGCTTCATGGAATGAGTTTCCATGGCCGAGCAGCTGCATCCAAGCCTTACATTGTATTGTATTGTATTGTATTTATTTATTGTTCACCGAGGTGGAAATTTGTCTTTGACTCACCAACACATAAAACAATTAAACAGGCAGTAGTAAGAAAAACACAGACAGATTCACAATATATATATATATATATATATATATATATATATATATATATATATATATATATATATATATATATATATATATATATATATACACAATTCATGTCAAATACGTTTCATTTATCAGTCACTTGCGGAGTTGAGATTTCAATGGAATTCGGAATGAAAGTCCTCTTAAACACATTTTAATTGCTAGAGGGGTTCTGTACCACCTTCCTGATTTCAAGGGCTCAAATTGATTAAAGAGAGGGTGAGAGCTATCTGCAAGAATACCTCTCGCCTTCTTCTGTGTCCTTTCAGCATAGAGTTGTGTTAAGGGATTCTGTGGCCTACCAACTATTTGACTTGCCGTGTACACAACTTTGTTAAGTTTGTTCTTCGATCTACAATTTAAATGATCATACCAGACAGGAAGATGAAAAGTTAAAACACTCTCTACGATGGATTTATACACCAGTTCTAAAATGTGCTGACTAACCCCAAGGCCACTGAGTTTCCTAAGAAGAAAAAGTCGCTGCTAGCATCTTTTGAAAATGTACTCTGAGTTTTCAACAAAGCTAACCTGTGAGCCCAGATATTTAAAATTCTCCACTATTTCAACTTGTTGACCCTCAAGTGAAATTGGCTGAATCATCATGTCTCGTTTGGAACACATTAATAATTATTATAAGTCTTGGTGACATTCATTTCTAATTGGCTAGCATGACACCAAATTTCCAAGGCCTTAGTGTGAGCCCGATAGGCAGTGTCAAGTGTAGAAGCGGGATTTTATCACCAAGTGCAATGCAAAGCATGGGATGCAGTGCTGTAAAGCACGCCGCCACTGGACTCTAGAGCTGTGGAGACGTGTTCTCTGGAGTGACGAATCCCGCTTCTCTGTCTCTGACCGAGTTTGGTGTGGAGAAACTTGACTGGCCTGCACAGAGTCCTGACCTCATCCCTGATAGAACACCTTTGGGATTAATTAGAGCGGAGACTGCGAGCCAGGTCTTCTCGTCCAACATCAGTGCCTGACCACACTAATGCGCTTCTAGAAGAATTGTCCTAAACCTTGTGGAAAGCCTTCCCAGAAGAGTTGAAGCTGTTATAGCTGCTATAGCTGCAAAGGGTGGGCCAACTCCATATTAAACCCTATGGATTAAGAATGGGATGTCATTAAAGTTCATGTGCATGTAAAGGCAGATGTCCCAAAACTTTTGGCAATATAGTGTATCTCTGTATTTTACAGGTCTTTGGAGGTGAACACAAAGGAGGCTGGAGATGATAACTGGAGGAAGTGGAATTGAGGAGAACAATACTAAGGCAAGTAGCTCAGGCAGCTACACCCTTAAAAATAAAGGTGCCAGGAAGAACCAAAAAGGGGTTTTCACAGTGATGCCATAGAAGAACCATTTTTGGTTCCCTGAAGAACCATTTTGTGAAAGGTTCTTTAAAGAACCATTTTTTCTAACCATTTCATATACTCTAAAGAACCTTTCTGCGCTACAAGGAACCTTTTGTACAATGGAAAGGTTCTTTGGATATTAAAGGTTCTTCATGGAACCATACACCCCGCCAAAGAACCATTTAAGAACCTTTATTTTTTAGAGTGTAATCCAATACTTCAGGGTCATAGTCGTAGACCAGAAAACGGAGATGTGTGTGGTGCGTGCTTTGATGGTGTGGAGCAGATGAGGGTGATTGCTGGCAGGTGCGGGGGATTGTGGAGTGTGTGCAGCTGTGAGAAAAGAGGTGACTGAATCGTGACAGGCTCAGGGTTAGTACCTATTATCCAATTGTTGTAATTACTATAATAAGTACATGTTATATACATGCAGAATAGGACTGTAAAATCAATTGCTACTGATATTTCTTATTTTAAAATTAGAGAGCCTAATTTTAAAAGTATGATTTCTAGACCTGGAAAAGTCATGGAAATTAATCAAGTCTTTAAACTTTTTATAATGGATGTACATGTTTCTTGTAATGCCAGCTCTGAAGCGTTTTAGCGGGAAGAAATTGTGAGAGAATTTTTTTTTTTTTTTAAACCTTATGTTTATTCCTAATCCAGTTAATCAAAATGACTGTCATGGGGCCTTCAAATATTGTTTTGGACAAATGGCGGCCTTGGAGTGTCAGGGTTATGATGTTTGATCTGTGTTTGACTTTCACTATGAGTAGGTTTTCTGTTTCCTTTGTTCTGTTTTCCCTCTTCTAGTTAGTTCCTATGGCTACTCATGATTTGTTTAGATTTTTGCCCCTGTTGTTGATTTAGTCGATTGGTTTGTTCAGTGTATTTATTGTTTCATTCTGTTCATTGTCAGCTCTCCTTGCATGTTACACTGGTAGTTCTTTTGTAAATAAAACGAAGACTGCTGAATTTAGATATTTGAATATTCAATCAATCAATTTTACAACCATTTTGTGACATGGAGTCAAAGATGTTTGATTAATATTATTCCTTTTAACTTTATTTCAACTGCCGCTTTAAATTAAAAATGACATCAAATTTTACTCTTATCACTTTGTAAATGCACATTCCAATTCGTACTGTTCACAAATCACCAATGCACATTATTCCAAAGAAAATCAACGTTTGTCTTCTGAATCCATTATTAACTCTTTCCCCGCCAGCGTTTAACAAAAAAGTTGCCAGCCACCGCCAGGGTTTTTGATCATTTTCACAAAAATGTAATGGCCCATAGAATATTTTGTTGTATGGATATCTGAACATGCAATATATCACAGGCATCGTGGGGAGTTCGCCCTGCTGGTGGAGAACCGGATAGCAGTGCATTTTGTGAACCAGTGGGTAAAGCTTTTAAACAAAATATGGCTAAGTTTCATAAAAAAGGCAACATTTTTAACAAAAAGCTGAGAAAACAGCCTGGTCTCATCGTTAATGCGTAGGTATTCAGTAACTTTCAAAGACACAAAACGTATGTTTTTGTACGTTTGGATAGGTGCTGAAACGTAAAATATGGACATATTGGCGACATTTAAACGTACAGTATACGTTTTAAACATTTAAACGTATAAACATTTTATACAGAATGTTAAAAGAATAAAACACAATGGACAGAAATGTGTAGAAAAATGTCAATTTTAGAAATAATATTTCATTAAAACTATATTTTGAGCCACCTACCCCTTAACCTACCCAGGGCCGTGCAGAGAGTTCTTCAGGGGCAGGGGCTCAAATGTAAAAAAGGAGCAATATATATGTTCTTATGCTCATCAAGCCTGCATTTATTTAATCAAAAATACAGGAAAAAAATATTGTGAAATATTATTACATTATGTTCTTTTTAACTTTTTATTATCAAAGAATCTTGAAAAGAGTATCACAGTTCCCATCATTGACATTAAATCCTCATATTAGAATGATTTCTGAATGATCATGTGACACTGAAGAGTGGAGTAATGATGCTGAAAATCCAGCTGTGATCACAGGAAAATAAATTATATTTTAAATTATTTTAAAATAGAAAATCATTATTTTAATAATATTCCACAATATTGCTGTTTTTTATCAAATAAATGCAGTCTTGATGAACATAAGAGACTAATTTCATAATGCTGCATAATATTAAAAAATGGTAATATAATAAAGTCCTTTCATATAACCATTTCGCCAGCCTACACTTCACATAATAGGCCTGTAGGTGCCGGTGGCACTTGGGTTTTGTTAACTTTGATAGTTTCATGAAATAGTAAACGGTGCATCAAACAAGTGAATTTAACACTACTTACCATTAATGCGACTTTTGCTGCTGCATGGTTTTGTGCAGAATTGTTTGTTGTCAGTTAAAATCCATTTTGTCAGTGATGCAATTTATAAAATGAGACAAACCGCAGGAAATCGTTCCACAATCGTTAGTTTGTCTGTCCATGTAATTTTCAACCGATTTATGAATAAGAACAGAAAATTAGCGCTCCACTTCACATCGCCCAATGGAATTTGAACTTGCTTTGCCAGATCAAGATTGGTTGGTGTATATACATGACAAACGGGCATTGGTGAATTGTGTAATACTTTAAAATATATCATATATATATTTGTAATTAAATCAACACATTAGCTCTGATTATGGATGAAAAAAAAAATATTGGTTCACTTTTTTTCCCGTAAGGCCACACACTCTCTGAAAGGACCATATTTGGCTCGAGAGCCGTTTCCGAACAGTGGAAAATCAGCTGTCAATCAAAACGCACGCAACCCATAGCAACGCGTTATGGCAACGACTCAACAGAAATTGCCCAACTTTTGAGCCGTTCGTTACTATTGTATACATTGTCCATCCATCCATCCATCTTCTTCCGCTTATCCGGGGCCGGGTCGCGGGTGCAGCAGTCTAAGCAGAGATGCCCAGACTTCCCTCTCCCTAGACACTTCCTCTAGCTCTTCCGGGGGGACACCGAGGCGTTCCAAGGCCAGCCGGGAGACATAGTCCCTCCAGCGTGTCCTTGGTCTTCCCCGGGGCCTCCTCCCGGTTGGACATGCCCGAAACACCTTCCCGGGAAGGCGTTCAGGAGGCATCCGGAACAGATGCCCGAGCCACCTCAGCTGTCCCCTCTCGATGTGGAGGAGCAGCGGCTCTACTCCGAGTTCCTCCCGAGTGACTGAGCTTCTCACCCTATCTCTAAGGGAGCGCCCAGCCACCCTGCGGAGAAAGCTCATTTCGGCCGCCTGTATCCGGGATCTTGTCCTTTCGGTCATGACCCAAAGCTCATGACCATAGGTGAGAGTAGGAACGTAGATTGACCGGTAAATCGAGAGCTTCGCCTTACGGCTTAGCTCTTTCTTCACCACGACAGACCGGTACATCGACCGCATTACTGCAGAAGCTGCACCGATCCGTCTGTCAATCTCCCGTTCCATCCTCCCCTCACTCGTGAGCAAGACCCCTAGATACTTGAACTCCTCCACTTGGGGCAGGAACTCTCCACCAACCTGAAGTGGGCAAGCCACCCTTTTCCGACTGAGGACCATGGCCTCGGATTTGGAGGTGCTGATCCCCATCCCAGCCGCTTCACACTCGGCTGCAAACCGTCCCAGTGCATGCTGAAGGTCCTGGTTAGAAGGGGCCAACACGACAACGTCATCCACAAAGAGCAGAGACGAAACCGTGTGGTCCCCAAACCTGACACCCTCCGGCCCTTGGCTGCGCCTAGAAATTCTGTCCATAAAAATTATGAACAGAACCGGCGACAAAGGGCAGCCCTGCCGGAGTCCAACATGCACCGGGAACAAGTCTGACTTACTGCCGGCAATGCGGACCAAACTCCTGCTTCGGTCATACAGGGACCGGACAGCCCTCAGCAAAGGACCCCGGACCCCATATTCCCCCAGCACCCTCCACAGGACGCCGCGAGGGATACAGTCGAATGCCTTCTCCAAATCCACAAAACAAATGTGGACTGGTTGGGCAAACTCCCATGAACCCTCCAGCACCCTGTAGAGGGTATAGAGCTGGTCCAGTGTTCCACGACCAGGACGAAAACGAAATGTATACATTGTCATGTTATAATAATCACATTTATTTAGTTTTATTGACCACGATATTATCATTGATTTTGTCTGAGAGGGGCACTTTTGATTCATTTTGAAAAAGGGCAGGGGCTCGAGCACCCAAAGCCCCCCCCCCTATGCACGTGCCTGAACCTGCCCATAACCATTTCTCAAAACTATGTACTGTTAAAAATAAAAGCATAAAGGACAGACAAGTGTAACCTAATCACAATTATTTATTTATTTATTCTTTGCGAAAATATCAAAAGCTCTACCAAAAGTAGTTCAGCTGACGATGTGTTGCAGTCCCATTTCTCTCTGGTGGTATAGTTTTGTATTTAAATTATTAATCCATGAAAATGTCGATCCAGCTTCTTTCCGTGAAGGCGCACATTTCCCATTTCAAATGTACATAGACTAAAACACGACATGTCGCAATCTGTGACAAAGCAGGCGAAAGCCAATGAGCATTCGATACCATTGTCCTAAAACATGTCGTAACGCTTCTTAAGTGTGTTATTTTTTTTTACATTTTGAATTTATAACAAGTCAAGCACGGGATTTGACCTTTACAGTCAATGGCTGCCTAGAGATGAAGATCGTTGGATAAAGGGCTAATTTTGGATCTGTTCCTCGCAAATTACGGATTACACCAAACTTAAAATTGATGTCTTTTGTCAATTTATGTTGTGTTTTGGTGTATTTTATGATTGTATTGTCACTGCATAGGAGAAATATTACAGTAAGTAGATGAGTAAACTGCATTTAATAAATGCGACTGAAAACATGTAATTGATATGACAATTAAATACAATAGAATCAAAACATAAATTCTACGATTTTAATATTCATACTGCTACACATACACACGGATACATCAATATTGTACATTATAGTGTGTGAAAACGTAAGTAAATGTACGTGTCTTAGAACCACATTTTAGGTAAAAATAGAGACGTATTCTCATGAGATCACGTTGGAGAAAATCACGTTTTTGTCAAAGACTACACCCAGATCACATTCAGAACGATGATCTAACACCCCAAAGCTTCACAGTCCTACAGCTCGTCCTGGGTCGACATTTCATTTAGTAACATTAGGCCATTTTGATTTATATGCTGTTTAATGTTGATGATCACGTTATTTTACATATGCATCTGCTTTCATACGATTGCTTGTTTTCTTTTGCATCTTCTTCATCTGTGTTTTGATCTGGAGATTCTGTACTAATTCAGAAGATGCGTAATAGCGGCCCCTAGCGTCTAACAGTGAAAGTGCAGAAACCCGGAAAATTCTGTTTGGCAGGGAAGCATTTTCTCACAAATAACGGAAAATTCAGTGTTTGGCGGGAAAAGAGTTAAAACGAGAAAACTTTCTTTTTTGGATTAGTCACATGACATTCTCAAATCAAGGGATAAGCTCAAAAATGGCCATAAGTTCCATTATTCCACCAACAAACAGCAGAATTCAAATCATGTAATTCCAGGGCTAGATGCGCCAGTCAAACAGAAGCTATTGTGATCCCGAGGTCCTCATAGCTTGGCTCCATTCTGTCATGAGATACCCACTTCTCACACTCAACTCCCAATGGATGAATTCAAATCCCACCCAACTTTATTTCTGGTTGTACTCAGAAATGCATCAAATTACAGAAATAAATGGGTTGCATGCTTCAAGTTGACTTATAAAATGTCAAGCCCAGTACAGCGACTCCCATTTAAACCCAGAATCTTCACTCTCGTTTAAATGGGTCACCTTGGCCCATAATTCCTTCTGATTCTCATCTGTCCTCACCACAGCAGAGGGTTCCAAAGACTGAACGAAACACAATGTAGAGAGAGTGAGTGATAGAAAGGAGAAGAACAAGAGAGAAAAAAAATCTTATTCGAGGCACATGATCATCTATCTAACATCAGTAAAGTGGCATCACATTAGCGTCTTCCTGAGTCCCGTCTTATCTTTGGAGTACCACAGCAGATGCATGTAGATATCACCGCTTGCGGTTCAGAGCCAGGATGTGCTTTATCATTCCAGGAGAAAATGTTGCATTTATCGTCTCTGAATTGCCTCTCTTTTTATCAATAGGAGATACTACAGATAGTGGTGTCAGAATGCAGGTGGTTGATTTTGAGACGGCTGTGCACAGTGGAGCTTTTTCAGGTCAGAGAGAAGAAGGCTGCAGTGTGCAAGCTTATTCAAATTCATAAACAGCAGGATGGAGCAGCAAAGAGTTTGTTGTCAAGTTTGGCATCTTTGTATTGTCAAAACAGAACATTTAAATGTCAGATATTGAAAATCGGGTAACACTTTATTTGACAAAGTCTTTGTTACATATGTTACATGTACTCACTGAAGTAATGATGGTAAATTATGCATAATTACATGCAACTAACCCTAAACCAAACTCTAAACATAACCCTATCCCTATAGTAAGTACATGTACATAGTTAATTCATATTATTCTTTTATTATCTTATTTTACAGTGTCCTTGTTACATATGTGACCCTGTACCACAAAACCATTCATAAGTCGCATGGGTATATTTGTGGCAATAGCCAACAATACATAAAATGATAGATTTTTCTTTTATGCCAAAATTCATTAGGATATTAAGTAAAGATCACGTTAAGACATTTTGTAAATTTTCAACCGTAAATATATCAAAAATGTATTATTCGTAATATGCATTACTAAGGACTTCATTTGGGCAACTTTAATCACAATCTTCTCAATATTTAGATTTTTTGCACCCTCAGATTCCAGATTTTCAAATAGTTGTGTCTCGGCCAAATATTGTCCTATCCTAATAAACCATACATCAATGGAAAGCTTATTTATTCAGCTGTAAATATCAATTTATGACTGGTTTTGTGGTTCAGGGTCACATATGTTACATGTACTTACCATAGTAATAACTAACCCTCAACCAAACCCTAATCCTACCATAGCCCTATAGTAAGTACGTGTTGTTTATTAATATTACTCAGTAGTACTTAAATGTAAAATTACAGTGTAACAAGGGCACGTTAAAGCAGGGTTTTCAAACTTTATGATGCCAAGGACCCCCAAATATGATTAACCTTTTATGAGGAACCCCCTTCCTAAAATCCATCTACTGTATATATTTTTTAGAACTGTTAGATAAGTAGAAAGTGTGACATTATACATACAACATATTGTTTCCGAACTTAAATTGGCTATACTTAATGTTGGATATATAAACCTGAAGAGGAACATTTTCAATTAAAAATAATTTGCATAAGCAACTTTCACAATAATTGTATGTAAGCAGCTTACGTACTGCGTTAAGGCAGTATGCCTTACAACCCCAGTGAGCAAGACAAAGGGGACTATAGTGAGAAAAACTCACTAGAAAGATACAAAGCAATACAATTCTGGAAAGTGTGTATACGGCAAGAAAGGTGACATTTAGAACTGACAAGTTTAAATGTTCGGTAGACTTTATCCCTTTTTGCTTTGTCTTTTTATTCTCTGAATTTTCTGGGGACCCAATAAAACCTTCTAGAGGACCCCTGGGGGTCCCCGGACCTCAGTTTGAAAACGTCTCGGTTACGTATGGTAACCCTCATTCCCTGGAGGAGGGAACGGAGACGTACGTCGGACGTACCGACGAATTGGGATCACTTCTGGGAGCCCCTATCAGCTTCGAGCTATCTAGAACCGGCCAATGGACAATTGGCATGCGAGATTTGCATCTCGCGCCCCGCCCCGCGGGTATAAACAGGAAGCGAGAGCGAATGCACGCTGTTTTTCACTGAGGAGCCACACGTAATGGCTCAACCTGCAGTGATGGTACAGCACTGTGGCGACGGGACGTACGTCTCCGTTCCCTCCTTCAGGGAACGAGGGTTACCATACGTAACCGAGACGTTCCCATTCAGAATTGGGATCCCCTATGGAAAACGGCATAGTTACTACCACTTCCAGCGCCCAGCGATGAGCCCCTCAGACCCCGATCTGATGCGGGCGGGAAAGTTCACGCAGGGAGAGTCCAAGCTGCTGTTTCGCAAGACCCATTCAGCTGACTGTATTGGATAACGCTGGGAAAGCGTGCCTGTGAAGGCAGCTGCGGAAGCCACATCATACCCAGAGGGAGTTAACATGTGGAGAATATACGTATGGGCTGGCCGTGGGCAGCACAACAAACGGAAGTCCCAGGGGTGGCCCCGGCCAATTCGTGGAGGGGGACAACACGTCCCTGGGAGGGCAGAGGAGACTCTGCTGAGGGAAAGACACGGGCTCGCCGTAGGGAGCCGTACCGTGGAAGAATACACATATGGGACCGCCGTGGGGGTCACTACATATGGAACCCAGCCTAACACAAGTTCCACCAATGCATACGAGTGCTAGACCTGGCGTCGAACGCTCCGCCACGTCCGACTGCCGTGGGTTGCGGAGGACTCAACAGGGTTCGCCGGTCCGGGGAACTCGACTGGACCAAATAAGCGCACGCATCCGTCTACCATAGGGGAGGGAATGGCGCAGCAAGCCGACACTAGAACGGGGACTTCGGTGTTACTGACTATGGGAAGTGAGCACACAGGAAGAAACCGGCTCTACACGGAGGCTATAGAATCTAGCGAACGTGTTAGGTGTCGCCCAGCCCGCAGCTCTACAAATATCTGTCAGCGAGGCGCCACGAGCCAGCGCCCAGGAAGAGGCAACACCCCTAGTGGAGTGTGCTCTTAACCCGAGCGGGCAGGGCACGTCTTGGGACTGATAAGCCAAGGCGATGGCATCCACTATCCAGTGGGCCATCCTCTGCTTGGAGACAGCCTTTCCCTTCTGCTGTCCTCCGTAACAGACGAAGAGCTGCTCTGAGGTCCTGAAGCTTTGCGTTCTGTCCACGTAAGTCCGGAGAGCACGGACGGGACAGAGAAAAGCTTGGGCTGGGTCTGCCTCCTCCGAAGGCAGCGCTCCCTTGCTCCCCTAAGGAACCTGACGATCAGATCGTGCTTACCTAGAGATTTTCCATCTACGAGCTCATGATTAGCGGCGATAGCGGCGAAATAGACCTTGAGGGTGGAGGGAGACAGCCTTCGCTCCAACCCATCCTGTAGAAAGGTAAGCACAGATGCGATCGAACATCTTCGGGGGTCTTCTCGGCGAGAAGAGCACCAATCGACGAACAGGTTCCACTTCAACGCATAGAGGCGCCTCGTAGAGGCGGCGGGGTGGAGGCAGCAGCGGGCCGCCGGGGCAGGATGTGTTTGATCGCCTCCGTCTGCTTCTGGGCGGCCGAGAACTGCTGGGCAAAGCTCTCGACCGCGTCGCCGAATAACCCAGCTGACGAGATGGGGGAGTCCAGGAACCCTCATGTCAGCCAGGTTCAACCAGAGATGATGCTCCTGGACCACAAGCGTGGACATCGCCTGACCGATGGCACGGGCGGTGACTTTCGTCGCCCGGAGGGCGAGGTCCGTCGCCGTCCGGAGCTCCCGGAGGAGCTCTGGGTCAGGCCTACCCTCGTGCATGTCAAGGAGTGCCTGGGCCTGGTGGACCTGCAGCAACGCCATGCCATGCAAGGCGGACGCAGCCTGTCCGCAAGCCTTGTAAGCCTTCCCGGTCAGACCGCAAGAGAACTTACAGGCCCGGGACGGGAGACGTGGGTCACCGCGCCAGTTAGAGGCGGTCGCCGGACACAGTTGCATCGCGACGGCGCGCTCCACTGGCGGGATCCCCACGTAACCCTTGGCTGGCCCACCGTCGAGGGTAGTGAGGGGGGAGGAGTCACTCGGCCGGTTTCTGGCAGAAAAAGGTGCCGTCCACGACCTCGTGAGCTCCTCATGCACCTCCGGGAAGAAAGGTGTCGGGGCGGGACGCTGAGAACCAGCGCGACCCACCCCGAGGAACCAATCGTCCAACCTAGAGGGTTCGGGACACGGTGGAGGGTTCCACTCGAGCCCAACCCTTTCGGTGGCCCGGGCAAGCATAGCAGCCATCTCAGGGTCCGGGGCAGCCGTTGCCACTCTCCCAGAGGGAGGCAGTACAACTGACCCTTCATCCCCCGAGGACTGAAACGCCCCCTCCGATGCAGCGATCGACATCTGTTCGTCCGCTGGAGCTCCAAAAGTCACCACTGGTCTCCCGTGGGAGGGTCCAGCGGGTTCTCTCGGAGGCTCAACCGGCTGCGGAGCTGAGGGATTAGGGGCCTGCGGAGGATCGCTCGGCAGGTTTGCCCTAAACGTAATCCTCAGATCACCCTGGCCATCCAAAGAAGCAGGTCCACCCGGGTTAGGGGTAGACCTAGTTCGTGGGATGGGTAAGGGGACTCCCCCAGCCCGGAGGTAGGAGAGTCTCGATCTAAGCTCCGAGATAGTCATGTTCCCACAGTGGGAACATGAACTATCCACAAACGGCGCCTCAGCGTGCTGTGTGCCCAAACACGTGAGACAGCGATTGTGACCGTCAGCAGGGGACAGGAAACGACCGCATCCAGAAACGCACGGGTGGTAAGACATCTTGAAAAAGACGGCACGTCACCCGTGAAGCTCTTTTTGTGAGGAAAACGCTCTGTGCTGAAGCACTCAGGGGAACCGCGACAGCGCACGGGATTGTAGTGCAGCCCGTGCCTGTACTCAGACAGGAAAACGTCCTATCCAGACCAACGGGGTTGCTGTGATAACAGCAGTTTTCTCTGTTATCTCAGAGGCAGCTGGATGAGTCAGCGCGGTCCCGCTGAAAGGTGCCGTTTCTCCAACACGCGTCCTCCTCTGGTTCTCTCCGGTCCTTGTATGCCTGTGTGGCTCCGAAGTGAATGACAGCGTGCATTCGCTCTCGCTTCCTGTTTATACCCGCGGCGCGGGGCGGGGCGCGAGATGCAAATCTCGCACGCCAATTGTCCATTGGCCGGTTCTAGTTAGCTCGAAGCTGATAGGGGCTCCCAGAAGTGATCCCAATTCGTCGGTACGTCCGACGTACGTCGAACGTGACCGACTGAATGGGAACCCCTGCCTTAAAGGAACACTCCACTATTTTTGAAAATAAGCTCATTTTCCAACTCTCTTAGAGTTAAACAGTTGAGTTTGACCGTTTTTGAATCCATTCAGCCAATCTCCGGGTCTGGTGATAGCACTTTTAGCATAGCTTAGCATAGATCATTGAATCTGATTAGACCGTTAGCATCTCGTTCAAAAATTACCAAAGAGTGACAATATTTTTCCTATTTAAAACTTGACTCTTCTGTAGTTACATTGTGTCCTAAGACCGACATAAAATTAAAAGTTGTGATTTTCTAGGCCGATATGGCTAGGAACTATACTTTCATCCTCTCTGCGTAATAATCAAGGAACTTTGCTGCTGTACCATGAGTGCAGAGGCGCAATGATATTAAGCAGCGCCTGAAAATAGTCCCCAGCTAGGTAACTTCCAATGTGACCGGCACTAAGTTTGTGTAGTTGCAGAGTTGCAGGCATTCCGGTTCAAATAGATATGGTTCAGGATCTGCACCAAAGTAAATATCTTCTGAATCGTCTCTCACAAATTTCTCCATGGTTTCAAAGCACGCTCCTTGTGCAAGCAGGTTGTCACGTTGGTTATGTTGACGGAAGGCGTTGCATAAAATCATTGCGCCGCTGCTCCCATGGTACGGTAGCAAAGTTCCTTGATTATTACGCAGAGAGGAATGAGAGTATAGTTCCTAGCCATATCGGCCAGGAAAAACACAGTCTTAGTACACGATGTAACTACAGAAGAGTTCAAGTTTTAAATAGGAAAAATATCGAAACTCTTTGGTCATTTTTGAGCGAGATGCTAACGGTCTAATCAGATTCAATGATCTATGCTAAGCTATGCTAAAAGTGCTACCGCCAGACCCGGAGATCAGATGAATGGATTCGAAAAAGGTCAAACTCAACTGTTTAACTCTATAGGGGAGTTGGAAAATTAGCTTATTTTCAAAAATAGTGGCGTGTTCCGTTAAAATAAAGGGTTACACTTTAAGCTGCTCTCATTCTCTCTGGATACCAGAAAATCTGTGCAGTGCAAAAGAGAATTTGAAAGTTTCATTAATCTGTTGGAGTACTTCAAAATCTTCTAAGTTAGTATGTATGTGTGGCTTTGATGTGGCATTTATAAACAAATAGTTTCTGAAATACCCAAAGTTGAAATACGCAACTATTAAATAGCTTTTTCCACTTTTATTTACTTTAATGTTCATTGTTTACATGCATTCATCTTTTCTTCAAATGGAGACATTTTTCTGCCTCTGAACATGTAAATGTAAAAGCCCTTTTCATTTGGAACATCATAAACTTGTTAATTAAACGACAAGATTTAAATACGACTGCACTAATAACAGGATTAGTGATTTGAGCGTTTTCCAATAAGACTGCTAAATTAATTCTGCTATTTTATGGCATCCCTATAGTGATGTGAATTATTTATCAGTTAGCATTCACAGGATTTTGGGGTTTATGAAATATGTAGTTCAAATAATTGTCATGTATTGGGATACAATTTACTTGTTTCCATGGCAACACCTGAGAGATTTGTCATGTCTTCTCATACCAAATGTCATAATTCTTTAACTAGTTTTCTGCCAGAATGAGCATGAAACTATATTTTCTCTCAGTTCATCTTTGCATGTTATTTGCTGTTTCTGAATATGTCTTACAACTTCAGCCGTTCTTCCACAAAACTGTACAATATTTGTGCTTTTCTGCATGGTTAAGGAATGAAACAGAAAATGTGCAATAATAACAAATTAAATAACATTTTATATCAATATATTGTTGGAAATAAAAGTATTATGTAATACGTAAACAATATTTTTTATTAATATATTAGTTAGTTAGCTTTTATTTGTCATTCAACTGTACATACAGAATGCACATATGAACGAAATTCCATTGCACTGGCCCATAATACATCTCTATATACTACTGTGCAAAAAAATTATCTGTATAATATATTAATCTAAAAATAGAACATATTATATAAAAATAAATAAAAAGTGCTACAACATGCATTAAAATGTCACAATAAAAGGCTTTTTTAAAACGGCATATCAAATTATTGCACTTGTTAAGTGGCGGTATGTAGATTCAAAATTTCATTACACATTATGAATAAATTACAGTTTAAAAAAAAAAAAAAAATCCCAATCCAGTTCACATGAAAACTCCCTGTAGGGGATTTTGTAAAATATAGTGGTTAAGAGGTTATGTCGAGTTCAGGAGCCTGATAGCTTGTGGAAAAAAGCTATTACAGAATCTAGCTGTTCTGCCCCGAATACTGCGAAACCTTTTACCCGAGGGCAGGAGAGAAAACAATCCATGATGAGGATGGGTGGGGTCTTTTATAATGTTTTGTGCCTGAAGGGTCAAGGGTCAAGCCAAACATCACTTGTCTCTTCATCAGACACATATCCTTCAAGAATGATATTAAATATTAAATATTTAATCAATATTAAAATAAGAATGAATGATAATCAAGTTATAACAGTGTCCTACATTTGATAAATCAGTTCTCTATATTCAAGGAGTGATTTTGAATATTGTAGTGTTTTAGTTGCTCTGTGCTTTTGAATCCAGCTCTGATGTCTGTGTCAAGATGTGCTGACAGGCAAATGTCCTTGGTGTTTGAAGTGAGAAGAGCTCAGCATGTGTTAACTGTATGTCTTCCTAAAGCGACCCCCGGGGTCATCTATGTTACAGCTATGTGACTCTTTTGGGGAGAAATGTACCTCTCTGATACTTTTCTTTCTTTATAGAATAAAGTCACTTCTGTACTAGATGTAGTATCAGCATGTTTTGGAGAAGGACTTTGTTGATAGTTAGTTAAGATGTCCCGACCTTGATGGGGACTGTTTTTTCTGGGAAACTTTGTGTGTGCGTCTCATGATTCTGTGCAGATCCAGTATTGGAGATGGTCCTTTCGGCAGACGATTCTAGACTTGGAGGCGTCTTTTCTATGACCTCCGAGGTCGCTAGGGATTAATCTGGGCCTGGGCGACATCAAGTTTACGCATTTTTAGTGATATATGCTCCTATCTGTCTACGTGTGGAAAGTTACTTACATTGCATGTTGTTAGAACCAATCAGAATCATTCCACATGGCAGTAATGACGTGTCTAGACCTTGAAAACAGTATAACTGTTCAGAAAATTGTATGTACGTTAGACGGAGGCGGGGAGACTGTTAGAGGGAGCGCGGCCTACGAACTCCTCTTGAAGCTGGCTTCTGCTGATGAAACTGCAAACTATTCTTCAGTAAAATTTTTCTTTAAGTAATCTGACTCCTGACTCCTGGTCTTCATTTTTCACTACTGGTCCTGGGTCCTAAGCTGTTACCCCAACATGCCCGAGTCAAGGAGCGTTTGTGTGCGAGGTCCTGGATGGATGGCAGTGAAGAGCCAATGATCTTCTCTGCTGTCTTCACCACTCTCCGTACAGACTTCCAGTCTGATGCTTTGCAGTCTCCAAACCAGACAGAGGCACAGCTGGTCAAAATGCTCTCTATACTACCTTTGTAGAAAGTGATGAGGATGGGAGGTGGAAGATGGGCAGTTCTCATCCGGCACAGAAAGTAAAGACGCTGCTGTGCTCTCTTCACAAGAGAGGTGGTATTCAGGGACCATGTTAGACTGTCTGTGATCTGCACCCCAAGGAACTTGGTGCTACTGACTAGACCCACCGCAGTGCCGTTAATGAGCAGTGGTGTGTGACTGTGCTGCTTTCTCCTGAAGTCAACGATGATTTCTTTTGTTTTTTCCACATTCAGGAGCAGGTTGTTTATATTGCACCAGTCCACAAGCTGTCTCACCTCCTCCCTGTAGGCCTGTTCATTGTCATTCTGGATGAGACCCACAACTGTCGTGTCGTCAGCATACTTCACCACATGGTTTGTACTGAACCTAGCACAACAGTCATGGGTCATCAAGGTGAACAGTAATGGACTCAGGACGCAGCCCTGAGGGGAGCCAGTGCTTAAAGAGATGGTACTGGAGATGTTATTTCCAACCCTCACAGACTGAGATCTATCCGTTAAAAAGTCCAGTAACCAATTACACATGGGGGTGCCAAGGCCCAGGGGTCCCAGTTTGCTTACCAAATGCTGTGGAATGATCGTATTAAATACCGAACTAAAGTCCAAAAATAGCATTCGCACATGGGTGTTCTTCTCCTCCAGATGGGCCAGACTCAGATGGTGTACGGAGGAGATGGCGTCCTCTGTGGAGCGGTTGGGGCGGTAAGCAAACTGGAAAGGGTCAAATGAGGGGGGGAGTAATGAAGTGATGTGATCCTTTACCAGCCTCTCGAAGCACTTCATCATTATAGGAGTGAGTGCCACAGGACGATAATCATTGAGGCATGTTATTGTGGATTTTTTGGGGACTGGTATTATGGTAGCAGTCTTAAAACATGACGGGACAACAGCCTGATTCAGAGAGATGTTAAAAATGTCTGTGAGGACAGGAGCCAACTGATCAGCGCATTCCTTAAGCACCCGTCCTGGGATGTTATCAGGGCCCGCTGCCTTCTGAACATTGACCTTTTTCAGGGTCCTCCGGACGTCCGCTATGTTCAGACTGAGTACCTGCTCATCTGAATGCCATCACCTTCTTTACAGTTGGTTTTGTCCTGATAAGTAAGGGCCTGTATGCAGGAATTAGCATAACAGAGAGGTGGTCGGAGGAGCCGATGTGGGGGCGGGGGACTGCCTTAAATGCCTCCTTGATGTTAGTGTAGGCTAGATCCAATCTGTTCATACCTCTGGTGGCAAAATCCACATACTGATGGAAATGAGGGAGAACTGTCTTCATATTAGCCTGGTTAAAATCCCCAGCTACAATGAAAACACCCTCCGAATGTGTGCTTTGCAAATCACTGATGGAGCGGTAGAGCCTATCCAGGGCCACTTTAGTGTTTACATTGGGTGGGATGTACACTACTGTAATGAGAACAGTTGTAAATTCTCTAGGCAGATAAAAAGGTCTGCATTTAATAGTCAAAAACTCAATGTCTGAAGAACAATGGCTTGCGACCACTACAGCATTATTGCACCAATTGTTGTTTGTGTAAATTAACACACCACCACCCCGAGATTTTCCACTGAGAGCACAGCTCCTATCAGACCTGAATATAGTTAGCCCCTCCATACTCACGGCGTCGTCCGAAATGGATGGATTTAGCCATGTTTCCATCAGAATTATGGCACAACAGTCTCTCATCTCCCGTTTTGTTGTTAAGTCCAGCTTCAGGTAATCTAATTTGTTCTCCACGGAGCGGACATTAGCAAGCAGAATGGATGGAAGCGGCGTTCTGCATGGGTTAGCCTTCAGCTTCGCTGTTAATCCTCCCCGACTGCCGCGCTTCCGATTCCTGTCGCACCGCCTCCGTCTCCTCCTGGAGCAGTATGATTCGGCGGTAGACTCCGCTGCTTCGTGGGCCACCGGGTCTAGCTGGCATAGTAGTCCTAGACTATGCAGAGTATCCAGCGTGATCGCATCTACAGTTCCTAAACTGCAGATTTTTCGTAATTCTAGCATGACATGATGTTCATATGTTTGTCTAACACTGCTACACTGCACATAAATTGTTGAACTCATTTTTGTAAGGTGCTTATTTGTTGTTAAATGTCTGATGCTATCGGGAGCCAGTGCAGCCGCAGCCCAGCAGGGCGCCGCCAATTAACATGGGTGGATAACATGAATAGAGACTAACGATAAAGTATCATAAAATTTGTCCATATTGGATCATGCACTCTTTTCCAAGTTCTCTATAGCCATACAATAATTTTGTGTGAGAAACATGCCGATATGTAATCGGTTTTTCAATGAATCTGATGACATCCATCCCAGTCCTCTATTGGCGTGTTCATTAGAAAAGTAGTTCGTTTCATGAACAAACCATTCTTTTGAGTCAAAACAGTTCACAAAACAGTTTTTAAATGATTTTGAATGATTGACAAACTGGACTGAACAATTTTTCAAGTTGATCAATGATCACTAATGGAGAAGAATATGATGGATATCAAGATGGTCAGTAAAAAATTACTTTAAAGGGACAGTTCACCCAAAACTTTAAATCATGTCATCATTTATTCACCCTCAAGTGGTTTTAAACCTGTATGAATTTTTTTCTTCTGCTGAACACAAAAAAGATATTTTGAAGAATATGGGTAACCAAACAGTTGATGGGCCCCCTAATATGGAGAAAAACATACTATGGAAGTAAATGGGGTCCATCAACTGTTTGGTTACCCATATTCTTCAAAAGATCTTCTTTTGTTTTTCAGCAGAACAAAGAAATTCATACAGGTTTGGAACCACTTGAGGGTGAATAAGTGATGACAGAATTAAATTTTTTGGGTGAACTATCCCTTAAAGTCTGGTTGTTTTTTTAAAGCTTTTGTGTGGCTCCAAAAGACAGAGGATACAGTTTAATTGACTGTTTTATGACTATTTTATGGTCTTTTTTGAAAACTGAAAACTTCCGTCCCCATTCATTGAGATGTGGAACCAATTAGGTTAATTACGGCAATTAGATTCAAGACATTAAACCATTCATGCAACTACACAAATCAAATGCATGTTAATGTGAGCCGAAAGAAACAGAAATCCCAGTGCAGATTTTCTACAATAGTAAATTTAATGAAATTCCAAGTTTTCATTTAGAGAATTCCTCAAAGAAAAGACTGCTGAAACTGGCCTGTAAGGCTACGTTCAGATTGTCAGTCCAAATTTTTGTGCACATCCGATTGAAATTCAATCAAATTTAGCCAGTGTGGCCCCACTTTATATTAGGTGGCCTTAAAGGATTAGTTCACTTTTAAACAAACTTTTGCTGATAATTTACTCACCCCCATGTCATCCAAGATGTCCATGTCTTTCTTTCTGCAGTCGAAAAGAAATTAAGGTTTTGGATGAAAACAGTCCAGGGTTTTTCTCCATATAATGGACTTCAGTGGGCTCCAAACGGTTCAAGGTCCAAATGACAGTTTCAGTGCAGCTTCAAAGGACTTTAAACGATACCAGACGATGAATAAGGGTCTTATCTAGCGAAACGATCAGTTTCTGCGAGAAACCGAGCAGTATTTATGCTATTATTTTACCTCTTAACAGAGGAACGCGATCGTCTCTGAGCTCCATCATTACTTCCGGGGAGTGAGGTCAAATTATATCGTGGTCATAGATGTATACGTAGATGCCTCATTAGCGACTGCATGGATCAGTAGAATGAGGCATCTACTATCGATATATCTATAACCACGATCGAATTTGACCTCACTCCCCGGAAGTGATGGTGGAGCTCAGAGACGATCGCGTTCCTCTGTTAAGAGGTAAAATAATAGCATAAATACTGCTCGGTTTCTCGCAGAAACTGGTCGTTTCGCTAGATAAGACCCTTATTCATCGGCTGGTGTCGTCTGGTATCGTTTAAAGCCCTTTGAAGCTGCACTGAAACTATCATTTGGACCTTGAACGGTTTGCAACCCATTGAAGTCCATTATATGGAGGAAACCCCTGGAATGTTTTCATCCAAAACCTTAATTTCTTTTCGACTGCAGAAAGAAAGACATGGACATCTTGGATGACAAGGGGGTGAGTAAATTATCAGCAAAAGTTTATTTAAAAGTGAACTAATCCTTTAACTACTATGTACTTACATCAAAAAATAAGTACAATGTACTTACTGTGTTTATATTGTATTGCAAAACACTTTTGCTGATTTTGAGGTGGGATACGGGTAGGGTTAGGGACAGGTGTGGTGGTATGGGTAAGTTTAACGGTAGGGTTAGGTGTAAGGGAAGGGTCAACAGTGTAATTACAAATGTAACTACAGAAATTAATTACTGATGTAATTACATACAGGTATATTTAAAAATGTAAGTACAATGTAAATACATGTATGTACACAATAACTGCATTGTATCAAATGATTAAATAAAATGTTAGTACATAGTAGTTAAAGGACAACTCCGGTGAAAAATTAACCTTAGGGTAATTAACACATGGTTACCGAGTAGATCGTTCTCTGGGATGCGTTTTCATGAAAATCGAATGTAAAGAGTTTTATCTCTAAAAACAGATTAGCTTATAACGCGAGTAAATGGGGCACAGAATAAGTAAAATTAAATCGCTTGTTAATACCACTAACAAGGCTCAAAATAGCCTCACACTAACACGGTAGCATAATGAGGGTCCCTACATGCAAACCGAAGCATTGAGAACTTTGTAAGTGTACAAACAGTTTAATAAGAAGATACTTTATAAAGAGAGAACATTACACGCATACAGACAGGAGCCATCTTGGAAAACATTCTCGACGAGTCAAGCCACGAACGCTGTGCTAAGTGAGCTGGTCGATAGGAATTATCGCAGCTTAGCACAGCGTTCGTGGCTCGACTTGTGTTAGTGTGAGGCTCTTTTGAGCCTTGTTAGGGGTATTAACTAGCGATTTAATTTTACTTATTCTGTGCCCCATTTACTCGCGTTATAAGATAATCTGTTTTTAGAGATAAATCTCTTTACATTCGATTTACATGAAAACGCATCCCAGAGAACGAGTTACTCGGTAACCATGCGTTAATTACCCCTAGGTTCATTTTTCACCAGAGTTGTCCTTTAAGGCCACCTAATATAAAGTCTGCAAGTGTGAATGGCAAAAAAAATCACATAAAATCCTATTCAAATCTCATTTCTGGAATTCCGTTTTAGCTGACCGCTCTGACCGCTCTGGTTTATGAGATTTTCTCACGCCACATAAAACATAAACGTCGGATGTTGTTATAGGAAACATGCTGGAAGTCGCTGCAGAAACGAATGAGCAGAAAATGACAATAGGTGGACTGACAGTGTGAACATAGCCTTTGTCTCTCAGATGTAGTTGTTCTTACTGTCGGCTTCAGGACTCTTAAAATGTGCATAAAGAGCATCACGCTTAAATGAGCAAATCTTGAGTACTTGCTTATTCATATGTGGGCTGTATACTGTATGTGTGGTTATAGCCTTGAAGGCAAAACGTCACCATACTTTTCCACTTAATACAGGTTAGATTGTTAACCCGCAACGTAC
>JARQWZ010006517.1:0-52053 GCA_033150135.1 Gobio occitaniae
TTCAGTTGCTTATAAACACATGAAGTGTACTTACACTGTATTCAGCACAAACTGGGCTACCAGAATATGAGAGCAACATGTATGTACATGCTTGAATTTTTGAGAGAAAAATGTTTATGCATGATTTTTTTAAAAACTAAAAAACTAAATTAAGGCCTCAAAACACACAATAGATATGTGTTCACAAGACCTTTGAATAATGAGTGTATTTGCATTGAGTTTTTGCTTCAAACTGATGTGAGAATCATTGAGCCTACTCATTCACATAAAACAATACACTGATTTAAAAATTGAAAGACAAAGCCAGTATGCGAGGAGGCGTGATAGCTAATGAATAATGCTGGGTATCACCTGAGAAGACAAGAGAACATAATGAGCCGCATAATGAGCCGCATAATGAATGAGCTTCGGGTACTTATGTGACTGAGAGCAGCAGGACAAAGGACATTATATTGTACTTATCTAGTAAATGCATCTTGATTTAAGAATGTTTAAATGTTTAGACTAGAAACAAGACAAAAAATTACTAAGATAATTTTTTTCTACATTTTTTTTACTATTTTTATGTTTTTAAAAGTAGTCTCATGCTAAAATTTTTTTTATAATAAATAATTCAAATTAAGATACATTTTATACAAAACGAAATTCGCTTTAAAGAAAGCAATTCTCTTTCTACAAAAAAAACCTCCAGAATCATTTCTGACAAACTTTGATATTAAATAAAAAAAATAACATTAGGCTATAATATTTAAACATCAATATGAAGCAAAATACGTTTGACTGGTACTATATTTATAGCATCTGAGCAGACATTTGCGAATAAAAGCTTTACTGATGTGACACTAGGCTCTTTTACAATAAACACATTATAATCTGTCCAAAACAAGCAAAATAAATCTTGTCTAAGAAAACACAATATTGCGTGTATGACATTTAATGTTGCAACAGGATTCCTATTTAAACTTTTTTTATGTAATATTCACAGATGCTAACAGAATAAATTGACTTTATCGGCGGAGTCCTTTGCTTTCAGAAATGAACAGCTTTGCATGAGGAGAATAAATCCAGGATTATTGCTCAAACACGTCTCAAAGCGATGTAGCTGAAGTAACGCGAAAGCGCTTCACTAGATGTGTTTGTAATAGTTGATGCGTGGATCGCCAGTGTTTGAATCTGAAAGAGCACGATCTGTGTGGGCGTGGTCGCATTAGTGGATAATGAAGTAGCTTGCGTGACTGACGTGTATTGCTTTTCGAACAGATTACATAAACACAGAATATTTGTTTTAAATTTGGTTTACATTGTTTAAAACCTGACATTTCAGCGTTTCTTTAGACATATGTCTCATGTTTGTTAGACAAGTATTCACTAAGCTAGAGGTCATTTTCTGAATGAACGTCTTTGACAGAGAGGCTGCAGATCGCACATCATGTTTGATTTCTTTATTTTGCAAAAAGCTAAACATTTTGTTTTTATTGTGACTGTACACAAAAAAAAGAAACTTAACAGATTATAATGATGCATAACACTTGCACTGATAAGAAAATAAGAGCCGATCGACTCGAGAAGGTTAAAGGTGTACATGTTATCAGTTCATGAATCCCATGGGCATCAAACCCATGACCTTGCCGTTGCTAGAGCCGCTCTACTTTTGAACCATTTTTCACTTTTTCACCAGGCTTTCTTGTACCATTTTCAGGTGTTTGCCTCAGTTAGAGAGAAAACTGCTCTTCATTCAGGAGAGTGAGAAATTAAGTCTTGCCTTGACCGCCACGGACTCGCTTTGGTTCAATCAAGGGCATAAGGAAGAGCACAGGACTGACAAGAACGGTTTTATTCACAGTGACCTGACGGCCATTTACCCCTGTGTGTGTGTCCTGGGAACTGAACCCATGACCTCGGCATTGCTAGCGCCATTGTCTACCTATTCAATTAATTTTTTACATCTGGAGACTGAATCTTTTATTCATGCAGTACTTCAATGATTACGTTGCTGAACTTAAGAAAAAACGTAACACTAAAAAATCTGAAGCTGAAGCTATGGCTGCCGGACCGAGGTCATGAATGGCAGAGGAAGCCTCTTTTATTATCTTTGCTTCAAAACAAGCGTTTCTATTTTCCCAGAGCGAGAGCTTAATACATGAGCTTAAAGGTTTAGTTCACCCAAAAATGTAAATTCTGTCATTAGATTGGAAAACAATGACCATGATCGATTGCTCCTGCCTGATCGATTGCTCCTGTCTGCCTGCTGTGTCTGTTGCTCTGTAGAGCCTTGCTTACGTTTGAATCTTTATTTTGACATTTCCTCTTTCTTCTACTGCTAAATATAACTTACTCATCACCATACATTGTTTAAAAATTGCCTATCACGTTAAATTTGACATCGCTAGCTTTCAATCTAAATCACCATCACACGTTAGCATTTCGCTAGCCTGTTAGCTTGTTATCTCTGCACCCGGGTCTCCCTTTTTCTGAGTTCATAACTTGGATTAGTAAATTGTGTCCAGCAAACGATTGTGGTAAGTGGTAAGTTGGATTAATCAACAAACACGGTAAGTCATGTCTTCTCCTGTCATTATCACCTGCACTGCATGTCGCATGTTTAGTGTAGGCTTCTCCGTTAGCGAACAGGGCTTCACGTGATAAATGTAAGGAGATAGTTAGGCTGACGGAGAAGATTTCAGAATTAGAAACACGCATCCATACTTTATCTGTGAGTAGTGAGGATGTAACAGCTCTAGACACTGATTTGGATGCGAATAGCTTAGTGAACTCTGTACATTCTTCGGTTCCGGCTGCAGGGCCCTCGCAGCAGGGAAACTGGGTAACAGTGAGGCAGCATAGTCGCAGACCAAAGAACCGCTTTTCCGTTCCGGTTAGAACATCAAACAGGTTCTCCCCTCTCAGTGAAGCACCCACTGAGTATCCTGTTGAAAGTGCCCTAGTCATTGGCGATTCTATTACACGGAACGTGAAGATAGAGACACCAGCCACCATAGTCACTTATTTACCGGGATCCAGAGCACCTGACATCAAAGCAAATTTAAAAGTGCTGGCTAAAGCTAATCGTAAATTCTCTAAGATTATTATTCACGTCGGCACTAATGATGTTCGACTTCGCCAGTCGGAGATCACCAAAATTAACATTAAAGAGGTGTGTGAACTCGCTAGTACGATGTCTGAGGCTGTTTTTTGTTCTGGACCGCTCCCTGTAAAAAGGAGTGATGAGATAGTTAGCAGACTATCATCACTCAATGGCTGGTTGTCTAAGTGGTGTCTGCAAAATAACATAGGGTTCATAGACAATTGGAAAAGTTTTTGGGGCAGACCTGACCTGTTGAAGAAGGATGGCATCCATCCCTCTTGGGGTGGTGCCGCTCTTCTCTCTAGTAATTTGGCACATAGTCTTAGAGCTAAACCTTGACTCACTAGGGCCCAGGTCAGGAAGCAGACAAACTGGCTAAACCGACCGTCTGCTAGCTGTCTCACGTTACCGGAGTCAGATAAATCCCAGCACATAGAGACTCTTTCACCTAGATATTATCATATAGAGACTGTGTCTGTTCCCCGAATTAGTAAATACAAAAAAAACATCAAAACCATTCAACAGTAAAAATTTAATTGACGTCCAACAAATAAACAAAAGATATAATACAGATGAACAATCGATAAAGATTGGGTTGCTGAATATTAGATCCCTTTCCCCAAAAGCGCTTATTGTTAATGATATTATTACAGATAATAATCTAGATGTGCTCTGTTTGACAGAAACCTGGCTAAAACCTGACGACTACATTACCTTAAATGAGTCCACCCCCCAAGATTATAGTTATAAACATGAGCCGCGTCTAAAAGGTAAAGGGGGAGGGGTTGCTGTAATTTATAATAATATCTTCAGTATTACTCAGAAGTCTAGTTTCAAATATAATTCCTTCGAAGTTTTGGTGCTTTATGTAACGCTATGTAGTGTACATGATAAAACCCGTTCAACATTTGTGTTAGCTACTGTATACAGGCCACCAGGGCATAATACAGACTTTATCAAAGAATTTGCTGATTTTCTATCAGAGTTAGTACTGGCCGTAGATAAAGTACTAATTGTTTGTGATTTTAATATCCATGTAGACAACAGAAAAGACGTATTGGGATTAGCATTTAAAGACACACTAAACTCTATTGGAGTTAGGCAACACGTGTCAGGAGCCACTCATCGCCATAATCATACTTTAGACCTAATATTGTCACATGGAATAAATGTTGATACCGTTGAAATTCTGCAGCAGAGCGATGACATCTCAGATCATTACTTAGTATCATGTATACTTAATTTAGCTAAGGTTGGACAGGTTTAGCTAAATGGCAGGACAATCACTGCCGCTACTAAAGATTGCTTTTTAAATAATCTCCCTCATCAGTATCATCTGCTCAGCATCCCAGATAGTATAGAAGAACTCGATGTTGCAACAGAAACTATTGACTCTCTCTTTTCCAGTACTTTAGACACAGTTGCTCCTCTGCGCTTAAAGAAGATTAAAGAAAATAGTCCAACGCCGTGGTACAATGAGCACACCCGGGCCCTTAAAACAGCAGCCAGAAAAATGGAGCGCAGCTGGAAGAAAACAAAATTAGAGGTATTTCGTAATTCGTGGAAAGAGCACATGATCACATACAGAAAGGCCGTAAAAACTGCTAGATCTGCTTATTTCTCAACTCTCTTGGAAGAAAACAAACACAACCCAAGGTATTTATTCGATACAGTGGCTAAATTAACCAAAAATAAAGCTTCAACTTCTGATGATTGTAAACAGCACAGCAGTAATGACTTTATGAACTTCTTCACATGTAAGATTGATAATATTAGGAAAAAAAATTTTACCATGCAGCCGTCTACTACAGCATCACATCTGACAGAGCATTGTAGTGTCACTGAGGAAAAATTACACTCATTCACTGCTATAGGAGAAGAAGAATTGGCTAAACTCGTTAAATCATCAAAATCTACAACACGTATGCTCGACCCTATACCGACTAGGCTATTAAAAGAGATGCTACCAGAGGTCATAGATCCTCTTCTTAATATCATTAATTCATCTTTGTCATTAGGATATGTACCGAAAACTTTTAAGTTGGCTATTATTAAACCACTTATTAAAAAACCGCAACTTGATCCTACAGATTTAGTCAATTATAGACCAATCTCAAATCTACCCTTTCTGTCAAAAATACTTGAAAAGGCAGTGTCTTCACAATTATGTTCCTTTTTAGAAAGAAATGGTATCTGTGAGGATTTCCAGTCAGGATTTAGACCGTATCATAGCACTGAGACTGCTCTCATCAGAGTTACACATGATTTACTCTTATCATCCGATCGCGGCTGTATCTCTCTATTAGTGTTACTCGATCTTAGCGCTGCATTTGATACTATCGACCACAACATTCTTCTGAATAGACTCGAAAATTATGTAGGTATTAGTGGAATTGCATTATCATGGTTTAAATCATACCTATGCGACCGTTATCAGTTTGTAGTAGTAAATGAAGATATGTCACACCGATCGCAAGTTCAGTATGGAGTACCACAAGGCTCAGTGCTAGGACCGCTACTCTTCACCCTGTACATGCTACCACTGGGAGATATCATTAGGAAGCATGGCGTTAGTTTTCATTGTTATGCTGACGATACTCAGCTCTATATTTCTTCACGCCCTGAAGAAACTTACCAATTCACAAGATTAACGGAATGCATAGCTGATATAAAACATTGGATGACCGGTAATTTCCTGCAACTCAATTCAGAAAAAACAGAATTTTTAATTATTGGACAAAAAAGCTCCACAAGTAGTAGCCTAGAATACTGTCTAACACTTGATGGCTGTTCTGTCAAGTCCTCGTCGTCAGTGAGGAACCTGGGCGTTTGAAAGCCACGTTTCTAGCATCTGTAAAACTGCTTTCTACCATCTTAAAAATATATCTAAATTACGGCACATGCTCTCAATGCAAAATGCTGAACAGTTAGTTCATGTGTTCATGACCTCAAGGCTAGATTATTGTAATGCTCTACTGGGTGGTTGCCCTGCTCGCTTCATAAATAAACTCCAGCTGGTCCAAAACGCAGCAGCTCGAGTTCTTACTAGAACCAGGAAGTATGAACATATTAGCCCAGTTCTGTCAACACTGCACTGGCTGCCTATTAAACATCGCATACATTTTAAAATCTTACTTATTACTTACAAAGCACTAAATGGTTTAGCTCCCCAATACTTGAGCGAGCTCTTAACATATTATACTCCATCACGTCTACTGCGGTCTCAAAATTCTGGCCAGTTGATCATACCGAGAATATCCAAATCAACAGCAGGCGGTCGATCCTTTTCCTATTTAGCTCCAAAACTCTGGAACAGTCTTCCTAACATTGTTCGGGAAGCAGACACACTCTGTCAGTTTAAATCTAGACTAAAAACACATCTCTTTACTGTGGCATACACATAAAACACTTTTTCAATGAAATGATTGTTAGGCTGCATTAACTAGGTCAGCCGGAACCGGGAACACTTCCCATAACACCTGATGTACTCGTTACATCATCAGAAGAATGGCATCTACGCTAATGATAGTCTCTCTGTTTTATCCCGAGGTTTACTGCAGTCAGCCGGATCCGGGCCGTATCCAGTTCAGATGGTGGACCTGCGCCCGGAGAAGACCAACACAGGACCCTGAAGTGTCTGAGAGACCGTGATTAGACTCCCCCTGAAACTGCCTCATCGACACGGCATCTCAATAAACCCGTCTCCGGCGTGTTGACTGAGATTGTTCGAATA
The DNA here is from genome assembly GCA_033150135.1 of Gobio occitaniae. Lineage (NCBI taxonomy): Eukaryota > Metazoa > Chordata > Actinopteri > Cypriniformes > Gobionidae > Gobio > Gobio occitaniae. Next base: position 6,819 of record JARQWZ010006517.1, read on the forward strand.
TTACAATTAAATAATACTTAAATCGATATGTCATCCTCAATAAACCCGTCTCCGGCGTGTTGCCTCCGATCATTCGAATATTGCACTTTAATAATTATTTAATCAACATCATCCTCAATAAACCCGTCTCCAGCATGTTGCCCCCGGTCCCTCGAATATTCTGATCTATTATGACCTCTAAGCTGTAAAGCTGCCAGAATAATAATAATAATCATACGCTGTTTGTTAATTGGCCAAAGGAGAACTGGCACCCCGACTGAGTCTGGTTTCTCCCAAGGTTTATTTTTCTCCATAAGGTCACCTGATGGGGTTTTGGTTTCCTTGCCACTGTTGCCTCAGATTTTTATTTTTTTTTTAATTCCTATTATAACTGTAATATTTTTCTTACATTTCTGTGTAAAGCACTTTGAATTGCCACTGTGTACGACTAATTGCACCTTATCTTATGCACTTACTCAATGTGCTATGTGCTTTGTCCGAACTGCTTGCACTTTAATTATGTTTCATTTTAACCCTGTTTTATCACTTATAACTATTTTAACTTCATTTCTGTGTAAAGCACTTTGAATTGCCACTGTGTATGAAATGTGCTATACAAATAAACTTGCCTTGCCTTGCCTTGCCTTGCCTCTGGCTTGGCGTGCTCAGTTGGGGACAATAAATTTTTCAACTAAACATCGAAATAAATCTAAATAATAAACTAAATTAACCATTTAAACTAAATTACTGATCGAATTATTGATCTAAAGCCCACACTGTCACTGTATGATAATTGAAATGAACTGATGACATCAGCGTTTTTTTCCAGAATGGCTATACAGCTGAATAAAATTATGCTGCATTATTTTCCTGTTTAACACTGTAAAGCTGCTTTGAAACAATCTACTTTGTGAAAAGCGCTATATAAATAAAGTTGACTTGACTTGACTTGATTAATTCCTCACCCTCATGTGGTTGGACACCCGTCAGACCTCCGTTCATCTTCAGACACAAATGAAGATATTTTAGTGTAAAGCTGATGCTGAGAAAGGCTTCAGATTGGCCTCCATTGGCATTCAGTACATTTACACTCACAAGACCCATAAAAGGCACTAAAAACGTCGTTACAAAGTCCATCTCACCACAGTGACTCTACAATCATTTTACGAAGCGACGACAATAGTTTTTGTGCGCAAAAAAAAATCAAAATAACGACTTTATTCATCCTCTTCTTGTCTTCCGTGTGTGTCTCCACGACGCATGCGTGAGAATATGACGCAGATCCGGCGTTCGGGAATCCATGAAATGCTCACTTTAGCCCCATTTGAGCTCTACGCCGAGACCTAAAGCACGATCAATGTAGAATTCAACAGCTGAGATACGCGCGTCTTCCTCTGCTTGTAAACAAATCTCTTCTGGGTCATGTGTCCGAACGCCGGATCTGCTCATATTCTCACGCATGCGTCATGGAGACACACACGGAAGACAAGAACAAGCTGGATAAAGGCGTTATTTTGATTTTTTTTTGCGCACAAAAACTATTGTCGGTGCTTAGTAAAATTATTGTAGAGCCACTGTGGTGAGATGGACTTTGTAGCGACGTTTTTAGTGCCTTTTATGGGTCTTGTGAGTGTAAATGTACTGAATGCCAATGGAGGCCAATCTGAAGCCTTTCTCAGCATCAGCTTTACACTAAAATATCTTCATTTGTGTCTGAAGATGAACGGAGGTCTGACGGGTGTCCAACCACATGAGGGTGAGGAATTAATGACAGAATTTACATTTTTGGGTGAACTAACCCTTTAAGACGGTGGTCACTCCAAACAGGGTATTAGTGGGAAACTCAGATCCTCATCTGTCACACACCATCACACGCTGGTAAGATATCGGTTTCCTAACCATGTGAAGCAGTGAACAGAACCGCAGGCTTGGTGATAATCACATCCACCCGAGAGATCGGTCTAAACTGAAAATGATTACAGCCAGTAAATCTGTCATGGTAGGGTTAGGGTGAGAAGTCTGATCTCTGACCTTGTTGATGTGAAGCTGCTGGAAGTGCTGCTTGTGTTTCTCCAGGAACTGCTGGTGCTGCTGCTGGACCACGATCTGCTGGAGGGCCTGACCGCTCTGGGGCAGAGGAGCCGACTGAGTGCGTCCCAGCGGCCGGTGCTGCTTTAGCTTCTGCAGGCTCGGAGACATCCCGGCCATACCTGTGCAGAACACACGCCTCATGAACACACGCCTCATGAACACACGCCTCATGAACACACGCCTCATGAACACACGCCTCATGAACACACGCCTCATGAACACACGCCTCATGAACACGCGCCTCATGAACACGCGCCTCATGAACACGCGCCTCATGAACACGCGCCTCATGAACACGCGCCTCATGAACACACGCCTCATGAACACACACACCTCATGAACACACGCCTCATGAACACACGCCTCATGAACACGCGCCTCATGAACACACGCCTCATGAACACGCGCCTCATGAACACACGCCTCATGAACACACACTCATGAACACACGCCTCATGAACAGACGCGCCTCATGAACACGCGCCTCATGAACACACGCCTCATGAACACACGCCTCATGAACACACGCCTCATGAACACACGCCTCATGAACACACGCCTCATGAACACACGCCTCATGAACACACGCCTCATGAACACACGCCTCATGAACACACGCCTCATGAACACACGCCTCATGAACACACGCCTCATGAACACACGCCTCATGAACACACGCCTCATGAACACACGCCTCATGAACACACGCCTCATGAACACACGCCTCATTAACACATACCTGTGCAGAACACACGCCTCATGAACACACGCCTCATGAACACATACCTGTGCAGAACACACGCCTCATGAACACACGCCTCATGAACACACGCCTCATGAACACATACCTGTGCAGAACACACGCCTCATGAACACACGCCTCATGAACACACGCCTCATGAACACACGCCTCATGAACACAAGCCTCATGAACACACGCCTCATGAACACACGCCTCATAAACACACGCCTCATGAACACACGCGCCTCATGAACACACGCCTCATGAACACACGCCTCATGAACACACGCCTCATGAACACACGCCTCATGAACACACGCCTCATGAACACACGCCTCATGAACACACACACCTCATGAACACACGCCTCATGAACACACGCCTCATGAACACACGCCTCATGAACACACACTCATGAACACACGCCTCATGAACACACGCCTCATGAACACACGCCTCATGAACACACACCCCATGAACACACGCCTCATGAACACACGCCCCATGAACACACGCCCCATGAACACACGCCCCATGAACACACGCCCCATGAACACACGCCCCATGAACACACGCCTCATGAACACACGCCTCATGAACACACGCCTCATGAACACACGCCTCATGAACACACGCCTCATGAACACACGCCTCACGCCTCATGAACACACGCCTCATGAACACATGCCTCATGAACACACGCCTCATGAACACACGCCTCATGAACACACGCCTCATGAACACACGCCTCATGAACACACGCCTCATGAACACACACTCATGAACACACGCCTCATGAACACACGCCTCATGAACACACGCCTCATGAACACACGCCTCATGAACACACGCCTCATGAACACACGCCTCATGAACACACGCCTCATGAACATGGCAGGCACCGAGCCAGAGACAGACACTCAGCGCTGGTCACATCACAACTCATGACAACTATTCAGTGTTATCAACCACATCATGTTTCAACCACATCATGTTTATTTCAGGTTTCAGACATTTAAATGCTCATAAGTAGGCTACTAGCAAAAAACACACACTGATGTCTATGAAAGCGGCAATGACCATCCTTTCAGACGGTTATAATTTGATTAACGTTGTGTTTTATTCACATCAGATACATGCACATTATACAGTAACTCTATAGTTTACTCTATTCTTCTTCCAGTTCACTGGTCACTTACTTTCATGCATTTCGTGAGACGAGAATGAACTCAAGTGTTGTAAATCCGACAGATCCGATTCTGAGGCGTAAACTAACATGGCGCCGCCCATTGCGCTTTATAGATCAACTAACACACATTCACTCACACATTTGAACATCAGATAGTTCGTGACACAGTTAAGAAGTTTGTGAATATTTTGAATAAAAAGAAAAAACGAAATAAACCGGATACAGCTGAGCTGTTAGCGCTATTGTGGCCGCTGTGTGTTATGTGAGAAACATGACGTGTCGCCATGGAAACAATAAGGCCATGCGTTCTAAAATATTTAGCCAGACAATATGATCATATTTCAAAATAAAGCTGAAGCTTGAAGCTGGTTTGTAGCAGAGCAAGAACACAGACGACTGCTGTTATTACTGTAACTGTTATTTAGAGTTATATAAGGCTTGTTGTAGTTGAGTTAGTGGCTTAGGTTTTACTGTGAATTTGTAAATAAGTCAATAATAATTTGTAAATAAGTAAATTGTGTTTTGTATTTATTTATATTCATACATTTAAGTATACATTAAACTTTTAATAAATGGTTCAATTTAAATAAAAAAAAGAAAAAAAAAAGCCATTTAATGTCATCCACCTCGTTTTGTGGCCTTTTTTTTAAAGTATCGGTTCAGGCACCGGTACCGTTTTAAAAGTATCGGTTTGGCACCGGAATGGAAAAAAACCCAAACGATACCCAAACCTAATGAACACACACACGGGCGCTCACACACACACACACACACACACACACACACACACACACTCATGACGGCTGGCTTCAACCGGAAGTCTCCAGAAGCACATCGGAACGCATGTCTATCCATTCAGGATCCTCCAGACGTCACGAGCGTCCATGCGTGGCGGACCTGGCAGCTGAAAACGGCTCTGAGCGGGATCGTTGTTTCATTCAGGGACTCAGAGGGGTATTCTTCTGAGCCTGCGCGAGAGCGAACCCCGCGCTGGCACGGAGACAGACCCGCCCAGCACTGATCTAATGACCTGTGGGGAGCCCTGACTCGGTTATGAAGAGCGGCCCATACACACATCTCACGGTTTACATAACGCTTTCACAGCGGCCCTGGGAAACGCTCAGCCATTGCACAAATCAAGAGGTTTTTAACAGACTCTGAGCTCTACTCACCTGTGGCTAAAGGACTCGGTGAGGCAGATTGCTCCAGAAGGACCATGTGCTGCAGCAGTGCATTGTGGGAGTTTGCAGTGTCTGAATTGCCAAGGAACGACGGAAGGTGAGAAGCGGCCAGGAACGGAGAGCTTATGGGTAAACCAGTCACCGACAAATGATCACTGTCCGGCTGGGTAGACGTCACCTTGTGGAAGAAATGACAAAATTAAGCTCAATCTTTTCCTAAGCATCACATTATGAAGCAAAAGGAAGACGAGCGCCGAAAAAACACACTCCAGAGCTCAAACACACGCCTCAGATCGACCCTGACCATTTCTCACACACACACAAACTATTCTCTAATCGTTTCTACAACCCCAAATCAGAAAAAGTTGGGACAGTATGGAAAACGCAAATAAATAAAAAAAGAAGTGATTTCTAAATTTACTTTGACTTGTATTTCATTGCAGACAATATGAACACAAAATATTTCATGTTTTGTCTGGTCAACTTCATGTCATTTGTAAATATGCATCCTTTCCTGTCATTCAGACCTGCAACACATTTCAAAAAAAGTTGGGACAGGAGCAATTTAGGGCTAGTAATGAGGTAAAATGGTTAAATAATGATGTGATTTGAAACAGGTGATGCAAACAGGTTATTGTAATTATGATTTGGTACAAAAGCAGCATTCAAGAAAGGTCTAATCCTTTAGGAGCGAAGATGGGCCGAGGATCGCCAGTTTGCCAACAAATATGTGAGAAAATTATTGAAATGTTTAAAAACAATGTTCCTCAAAGAAAGATAGGAAGAGATTTGGATGTTTCACATTCAACGGTGCATAACATAATTAAAAGATTCAAGGAATCTGGAGGAATTTCAGTGCGTAAAGGACAAGGGCGCAAGCCTAAGCTGAACAACCGTGATCTCCGATCCCTCAGGCGGCACTGCATCAAGAATCGTCATCATCTAGAAGCCATATCACCACATGGGCTCAGGACTACTTTGGCAAACCTTTGTCAAGTACCACAATACGTAGTTATATCCACAAATACCAGTTAAAACTGTACTGTGCCAAAAGGAAGCCCTATGTTAACAGTGTCCAGAAGCGCCGTCGACTTCTCTGGGCTCGGAGGCATCTGGGATGGACCATCACACAGTGGAAACGTGTACTGTGCTCAGATGAAGCAGTATTTCAGGTATTTTTTGGGAGGGATGGACGCCGTGTGCTCAGGACCAAAGAAGAAAAGGATCATCCAGACTGTTACCAGCAACAAGTCCAGAAGCCAGGGTCTGTCATGGTATGGGTTTGTCAGTGCCCTTGGCAAAGGTAACTTGCACTTCTGTGAAGGCACCATTAATGCTGAAAAGTACATAGAGATTTTGGAGCATAATATGCTGCCTTCAAGAAGACATCTTTTCCAGGGACGTCCATGCATATTTCAACAAGACAATGCAAAAGCACATTCTGCACACATTCTGCAGTCCTGGCTGCGGAGGAAGAGGGTTCGGGCACTTGACTGGCCTGCCTCAGTCCCGACCTGTCTCCAATAGAGAATGTGGACAACGAAGACCCCGAACTGTTGCCCACCTTAAGACTTGTTTGCAGGAAGAATGGGACAAAATTACACCTGAAACACTTCATCACTTGGTGTCTTCAGTCCCTAAACGTCTTTTAAGTGTTGTGAAAAGGAATGGCAACATTACAAAATGGTAAATGCTTTACTGTCCCAACTTTTTTTTTAAATGACAGGATGCATATTTACAAATGACATGAAGTTGACCAGACAAAACATGAAATATTTTGTGTTCATATTGTCTGCAATGAAATACAAGTCAAAGTAAATTTAGAAATCACTTCTTTTTTCTTTTTTTTTGCGTTTTCCATACTGTCCCAACTTTTTCTGATTTGGGGTTGTAGAAATATTCAAGAAATAACTAGACAAAAGTAATGGATAGTAGAGTGAGTGAATACTCACGCTGTCGTTGGCGCTGGCGGGCAGACCCAGGGTGATGTTGGGTAGTGAAGGAGACGTGTAGAGCGACAGCTGACTGACCGAATCACCAGCGGGCCTGAGAGACGACTGGAGCACATTCACATTTATACATGTTATCCAAAGTAACTTACAATAGAGAGGTGCAAGTATCAGTCCTTCCAGAAAAATTTGGCTTTTTTTGTTATTGTTACGGGCAAAAATCCTTGATTATGCGGCACGTTTTCTTAAAAAATTCAATGGAAAATGCGGGATATTTATGCAATTTTATGCAATGAAATTGCGGGAACTTGCAAAAACTGCGGTTTGATGAAAAAGAGAAAAAAAGCACTACATCACAGAAAGTGCTGGGAATATTTAAGTTCTCATCTTGTTTTATTGAAGACCTTAATAAACACATGTCAAACAAGTTCTGTAGCTTTACAAAAGGAATATGCTACAACTTAATTTTTTTACAGAGGTAGCTACAAAACAGACATTTGAGTGCTTCCAATGCACAAAGTGCAATCTCTTAAAGGGTTAGTTCACCCAAAAATGTAAATTGTGTCATTAATGACTGAGCCTCATGTGGTTGGACACCCGTCAGACCTCCGTTCATCTTCAGACACAAATGAAGATATTTTAGTGTAAATCTGATGCTCTGAAAGGCCTCCATTGGCTCAATGCACTTTACACTCTCAAGACCCTTAAAAGGCACTAAAGACGTCGTTACAAAGTCCATCTCACTACAGCGGCTCTACAATAACTTTATGAAGCGGCCAGAATAGTTTTTGTGCACAAAAAAACCCTTAATAACGACTTATATAGAAATGACCGATTTCAAAACACGGCATCATGAAGCTTCGAAGCATTATGAATCAGTGAGTCGATTCAGCGGTTTGGAGCGTTATGAATCAGTGAGTCGATTCAGCGGTTCGGAGCGTTATGAATCAGTGAGTCGATTCAGCAGTTCGGAGCGTTATGAATCAGTGAGTCGATTCAGCAGTTCGGAACGTTATGAATCAGTGAGTCGATTCAGCAGTTCGGAGCGTTATGAATCAGTGAGTCGATTCAGCGGTTCGGATCCCGTGTCAAACCGCCAAACTGCTGAATTACGTGACTTTGGCGATCCAAACCGCTGAATCGACTCGCTGATTCATAACGCTCTGAAGCTTCATGATGCTGTGTTTTGAAATCGGTCAACACACCGGGAAACTGCTTTTTTTTTTGTCTTTTGCTGTTATTTTTGTTAGCAAATGGGAATTTGCGTGCTTCATCATGGTTTCACCGATATCTATGGTTTCACCGCTGGGTTCGCATCGGGTAATTACGTCACTTCAAAACGTTCCCATGGCAACAGGGGGAAATGGCGGCTCTTGTGTGAAGTAAACAAACATTTTTCAACTTTCTGCAAATATATATGACTTTTTTGCAACGAAAATGCGGGGATTATGAAATCATGCTAGCCCCGCATATTTTGCACGCGGAAATAGGCAATTTATGCTGCGAAAGTGCGGCGTATTTGAAAAAATACGGCCCCCGCATAAATATGCGGACTTTGGCTGATTATGCATTAAATCATGCGATCGCATAATCACATTTTTCTGGAGGGACTGAGGTATGACATCACGTTGTAGGCCTAAAGCGGAAACGAGTTTTAGCATTTCATGTTCCATCGTCCCAAAGTCAATGGTGTTAAATTTGGGTTAAATGGCTGAAATAAGGTCTGAGGTGAACACAAGCTCAAGACACTTTCATGTTTTATTATACGACATAAAGTACATCAGTATTACCCACTCGTGATCGCTGTTGTGTAAAGGCGGGTGTTCACCCATGGCTAATGGACTACAGACGAGCGGGTCACCTCAGTCCGCTTTTACAGCCTCATTATGCTCATAATTGTGCTTTCATAAACTATTCTAACTCAAACGTTCTGGGAAAATGTTTTGAGATAAAAACTGAAAGAGTTGTTATGATGACGCTGTCCGTTTATTCCCTACCTTTAGCTTTTTACTTCTGGTGACTGGCTTCACAATTCATAAAAGTTGTGTTCATTTGTGAAATGTATAAGTATCATAAACTTTTGTTGATCACAGAGCTTGTTTTTTGGGATAATGCAAAAGCCTATGGGAAAATCCTGTTGGGTTTTGGTCGAGGGAACATGTGCGATGCGAGCTGCTGATGGTCACACCCGCCCCGCTCTATAGAAGAACATTTATCAGAGCCAGCAGACTCGGAAACACGCTAGAGCAGAGGTGAAATGGAGAGAAAAAGAGGTTTTTACTAGGGATGCAACACTACAGTTAGTCCACGGTTCAATACATACCTCGGTTTTTAACCACGGTTATCAGTTCGGTTTGGTTCTGATGGCTTGTCACATACATTTTTTGTTATTCTATTCTTAGGCGACAGGAACAGCAAGAGGTTAAAGAGAAAAAAAGACTATTTTTATTGCAATACTCTTTCTTTATTTTACTTAAAATAATTGAAAAACCTTACTTAAACTTAAAACTTTACTTAAAAAAACCCTTGTTCACATTCCTAGTATATTGGATAATAAATATATATAAAGATTTACACTGGCAGCTCAGAGCTGTACAGCAGCATTTAAGTATGAAATTGAACGAATGAATGTAAAAATAAAACAGTACACAGACTTCACTATAAAATATACACTGATTCTTATTAAAGCTCCTGTATTAGTTCTTCAGTCAAGAGCAGTGAATGATTTTCTCTGTGTCTTTTGTTGTTTTATTAACATTAAAGGGATATTTCACTCAAAAATGAAAATTCTGTCATCGAGAAATGAATACAGGTTTGGAACAATATTAGAGTGAGTAAATAATGACATCATTTTATAGGTGAACTGTCCCTTTAAGGCCAGCGTGTTCACTATAGGCTGCGCCGCTGTCAATTAAAGACCTGCGCTCATCTAATATACAGACACGATTGCATTTTACTTTCACTTTAGACATAACCGACTGCGTTTATGTTAACCTTGTGTGTATTTGACAGTATTAGCGCAGTAAGACGACCACTTAGTTCAGTAATCTCGTGTTTGACAGGCGTTTAGTGCGCGTGCTCTGAGAAGCGCATGTTAAACCGCACATGCGAGGCAAGGCTTTAAAACACATGCACATAATGAACTTTGGTGATTGTGAATAACTCTAGTGTTCTGTGAGTATAACTCTACCACTAACCTGTGATGTGAATGTGTGTTGTTGTTCAGTATTGGGATGGAGGCAAATTATAGAATTTGTAGAAAAATAATTAATTAAATGCTAACCCGAAAAAAACGCAATTCACAAGCGCGTATTGAACCGTGAATGCCGTACCGAACGGTTCAATATTATATTGAGAATTGTGGCATCCCTAGTTTTTACACACACACACACACACACACACACACACACGTCTCACCTCGGTCGCACTGAGGCCGTTCTCGCACAGGTTTGCGTGTGAGCTGTTGTTCGGGGAACTGGGTCCTGACGCAGGAGCGCTGCTACAGGCCGAATCTACAGAGCCAGAAGAGAAACTCAGAGGAGTTGGTCTGTGTGGAAGCACTCCGGTGTCAGCGATCATGAGCGTCTCGCACTTCACCTGCCGCGTCCAGAGAGCGTTTCTTCAGCGTGCCGACCGGACTGTCCCTGCGCCGCAATAACGGGCTGCTCCGCCGCTCACACACCTTCTGCTTCAGCCGCGAGCGCAGCTTCAGGTTCGGCTCGGATGCTGAAACCACAACAGGGAACTGCTCACACAAGCAGCTTTATGGGAATCGAGTGCATGTTTCATTCAGAACGAGGTTCGGTCAACCACATCCAAGGATGAGCTAGTAATACTAGAGAGAGAAGCTGTAAGAAGCCTCACAAAACAAACACACCATTTGAAATGAGCATCATCATCACACACACAGGGACACGATGAAGCCGTGTGTGTCCATGTCCATCAAATAACGGCTGTTCTTCCGCTCATAGCAGGGTTCCCACTCTTTCATGAACACCAGATTCAAGGACTTTTTAAAGCACCTTTATGTTAAATCAAGCACAATAAAAACGATTACGGTGTGTGTGTTACTGCCAATATCTCAAACACCTACTGTACCTGTGTCTATCATTAATGCAGTAACACTAAGGCATAAACTGACAAATAAATACAATTTCCAATGAGGAAAAATTAGCAATTTTACAAAATCCAATGAGGAAAGAGGCTGGTGTAGAAGAGCGAGCGAGTTTTAACGAGAGATGTAGTTTGCAGCTCTTATTCCTGTTTTTAACATTTACTTCACACTAGTTTTAGTTTTCTTTTTTATAAATCTTTACTTAATTAAAACATCAAAATATAGAGATAATATTGTTTTCCAATTAAATGAAAAGATATGGACAAGTTAAATGTTAGGCATTAAAAATATGCTAAATTATTTATTAAATCACCTGTACATGTACCTTTTTAAAAATCAATTTGAAGGCTTTTAAGACCTGCACATATATTATATTTAACAGATATAATCGCTGCCGTAATAACGGCCCATTTTCTTCTTTTTCTTTTTTGAGCGGTGATGAAATATATTACTCTTGTAAATACTTGCGAGCATTTCAGTAATAAAAGTCTAGATCTTTAAAATGCATCCAAATTACAGCAAAGCACAACCGTACGGTGGCCTGCAGGGGCCAAAAAGGATATAAACAGTGAATTTTGAAGTGATCTCATTTTGAAAAAACGGCAATTAAATGACCACACATCTTTGGTGTTTGTCTAAAACAGTGGGTAATTCGGCCGGGGATTTTAACGCGGGTGGTGGGAGAAAAACACTGACATTCTGGATTCGGGCGGCAATAAAATCCCAGACTAGCCCCTGACAATGATGAAAAATACCTCACGACCCCACCAGAAACAACTACCGTACGAATAGGGCTTTAGACAGCAGATGGCGCTTATGGAACAGCAGAAATATATTGAAATATCTTCCTCCCATAATGCGGTTTTGTTCCGGCTTTGGCAGCGCATGAAGGCGCTGTAATAGCACCATGCTAATCTAACAAAATATAGTTCACACTTAATTCAAGCACTTTCCAGGCCTTGAATCCATGTGTCTGAAATTCAAGTACTTTCAAGAAGTGTGGGAACCCTGTCAAAGGGTCCGCTCATGACGACAGACGCCACTCTCCGCCCTGCAGTAGATTTACATTTACATTTATGCATTTGGCAGACGCTTTTATCCAAAGCGACTTACAGTGCCTTATTACAGGGACAATCCCCCTGGAGCAACATGGAGTAAGTTTGGACATTTGGACATCCATGGTTTAACCCACTGGACCACCATCTCACACCATCCCACCGTCTCATTTACTGTGACACAATCTGAACGAAAAGCCTGCGCTGTCGATTCATTCGCCGCTACAGGAAATGATGCTCAGACGGCCTGTGAGAGAAACTACACTAGATGGGAAACCGCAAAGAATGAGTCCATAGTTTTCAGTCATGTGACTGTCGCGGAGCCTTGGAGGGCAAAACCGCCATAGAACGGCAGCACAAGCCTGTCAAATTTCCATCTTTAAACAAAAATATGTGAACAAGATGCACGTTTTGGGCACTTATGATCCATATACAGTATTTCAATCACTGAAAACAGCGGGAGGTTTTTAAAACGCTTAACGTAAAAAACACTACAGGGTGAGCTGCACCAATAAGGATTAAATGAAGCAAAGTTTAAAGGATTTGTTGATATGGGTTTTATTTTAAATTGAGTCGTTGCGCCACTTCATTTTAAACACAGATTAATTGCGCAGTAAAACCGTTATAGAGGAGGTGAACTGAAGACAGGCTAAAGAATCCTTAGTGAACCCACCCTTGAAGTGCTGTAATGGACTAAAACACTGATATTAAAAGATCAAATTCAGTTTACACCTTTTTGATGAGGCATACTATATACAGGCGAGTAGATGAGGCAAGAATATGAACTCAATGTGTTTTCTTTATAATGGGTTTGATGGGAAAACACCTTGTGTTGCACTAATATTCTGTGTTCGTCTGCTTTCCTGTACAAAGTATGCAACATCAATAAGGTGTATATTGAATTTGGTATTTGACTATCACTGTCTTACCGCATTAATACCGACTACAAACCTGGTAAAAATGACTAGCGTGCAGTGGAGAGCCTGGTTTTGCCCTCCAGGTGGGTGTTCCTATAACATGATGACATGTGAACACTATGGCTTGAGGAGAGCCATCTGATCATCTACAGGAGAGGTTCATCTGATATCAGTGTAGGACGACAGAAGCTGCTGTCTGTGGCAAAACACACGCTAACCGCCGTCTACAGCGAGATCATGTTCCATTAGCTCACACACACACACACACACACACACAATAAACTGTGGCTGGTCTCCAGCGCCGGCTTCAGTCAACATCATCGCACCGGCTTCACCACTAAGTGAATAATTATACAGTACAAACAGTGCCTCGCTTCCTCTGAAGGGTTAGGGTTCATTCATGTCAAAACTCACTCAACACTACATTCTCACCTAAACACCGCTCTAATTTCTCACCTTGCAAAAGGACTGATGACAACACGCAATCATATCTATTCTCTCCTCATGCCTGCAGCGTCTCCTGCATCAGCTTCAGACACGGGGAGGGATGACAGTACCTGTTTTGCGCAGGGGAAAGTCTCTGGAGCCCATGGCAGGATGGCTGTAGGCACTCGCAGTGGTTTGAGGAGGGGAGCTCTGATCTAAAGAACTGTGCTGAGTTTTCCTGGACAGAGAAAGACAGACAGCAGTAATCACAATCCAAGCAAAGGGAAACATGCACATGATGAACAGCTTTAACACTGAGTAAAGATCAGCGGCGAGAGTCATTGTAAATACACACAATCCTGACGCATGGGTTAGGGTTCAAACCCCATCAATGCCTGACACATCAATGAGTAAAATTATCATCTTTGTTCAGAAAGTATTAATGGGACGTTCAGCGGCGCTGATGAAAACCACAGAGAACCACAGAGTCACACAGAGAAGCATGACAAACTCACAGATGGTGTTGAGACCTGTGACCTTTGACCGTCTGTGATCTCTCTAAGAGAATGACATCACAGGATTGACCTCTGCCGATGAAGGTCTGTATGGATCGGGTTAAAGGATTAGTTCACTTTTAAATAAACTTTTGCTGATAATTTCCTCACCCCCATGTCATCCAAGATGTCCATGTCTTTCTTTCTGCAGTTGAAAAGAAATGAAGGTTTTAGATGAAAACAGTCCAGGGTTTTTCTCCATATAATGGACTTCAATGGGCTCCAAACAGTTCAAGGTCCAAATGACAGTTTCAGTGCAGCTTCAAACGACACCAGACGATGAATAAGGGTCTTATCTAGCCAAACCATCAGTTTCTGAGAGAAACCCAGCAGTATTTATGCTATTATTTTACCTCTTATCAGACGAACGTGATCATCTCTGAGCTCAGACATAACTTCCGCTAAGTGAGGTCCAAATACGAGCATGGTCATAGATGTATCGATTGTAGATGCCTCATTCTACTGATCCGTGCAGGCGCTAATGAGGCATCTATCGATACATCTATGACCATGCTCGTATTTTGACCTCACTTAGCGGAAGTTATGGCGGAGCTCGGAGACGATCATGTCCCTTATTCATCATCTGGTGTCGTTTGAAGCTGCACTGAAACTGACATTTGGACCTTGAACCGTTTGGAGCCCATTGAAGTCCATTATATGGAGAACAACCCTGGACTGTTTTCATCCAAAACCTTCATTTCTTTTCAACTACAGAAAGAAAGACATGTTGGATGACATGGGGGTGAGTAAATTATCAGCAAAAGTTTATTTTAAAAGTGAACTAATCCTTTAACTCTGATTGATACGCTGTGATCTGTTTGAGTCTGAATAACTAACAGTGTGAGCGTCAGTAACTCGATCATCAGTACCAGTAGCGCGGGTTGCTGGAGATGCAGTGGTTGAGACTGCGCTGAGCGAGCGCTTTCTTTTTATTCAGAACGAACTCCTGCAGGCGCATCTTCACCTCAGAGCTGGCCACCGCACCTGCACACACAGCACAGCGATTACACCTGGCCTTAGGGTTAGATCTCAGTCTATTATTACTGGCATCTCTTAAAGGGTTAGTTCACCCAAAAATGAAAATTCTGTCATTAATGACTGAGCCTCATGTGGTTGGACACCCGTCAGACCTCCGTTCATCTTCAGACACAAATGAAGATATTTTAGAGTAAATCTGATGCTCTGAAAGGCCTCCATTGGCTCAATGCACTTTACACTCTCAAGACCCTTAAAAGACACTAAAAAGACACTCGTGAGCGCGTTGTTTGTGTTTGAGCTCCGTCAAATTGATTCATAATCCTTGATTTTCTTCTTAACACTCGCTTACAAACGAATACTTTCTATTATTTACAGCGTGTGAACATATCTCCGATACGATTATCTATAAAAAAACAATCGGATTGCTTTGATATCGCAACTTATATCCGAACTTCCGCTACTAGCCGTAGCCCGCTAGCATTGCACGCGTGGTAACTTGTTTACACCCGGTAACCACTGATACCTACAATTCGCCATCGTAGCACATCTGCTAGAATGGCGAATAACTCGGATGTGTGTCTAATGTTACCTTTGAGTGCAGGTGAGGACACGTTCGAGCTGCATTCGGTGCAGTTGGAGTTGGAGTCGTTGGAGAAGCAGATTCGCGGCCTTCTAGACAGACAAGCTGTGCTGAGAGAGCGGCGAACAGCGCTTGAAACATCGCGCGCCGATGCTCACAAGTCAGTGGACAGTAACATTTTGACTCCGACCTCGTCTACTCCGCGTGTTTCTCTGCACAGGACCCAAGCACCCAGGACGCGATCATCCCTGGTTTCGTTCACTCCGGCACCGACACAGCACCATGGACCCTGGGTGTTTCCACAGCGGAAGACGCGAGCCAGGACCAGAGCGAGGACCTCTCCGCCCCTCCCGGTCTTCGAGATCTCCACCCGGAACCGCTTCTCCCCTCTTCGCCAGACGAAACGCGACGCTGTGGTCATCGGTACTTCCATCGTCCGGCATGTCCACGCTACCTCAGGTAAAGGTAAGGTGCGCACTCACTGCTTTCCTGGTGCTCGTGTTCTCGATGTCGCTGCGCAGGTTCCCGAGATCCTGAACGCTGACGAGCGCATCGGAGCTGTCGTGCTGCACGCGGGAACGAACGACACCAGGCTGCGGCAGACGGAGGTTCTGAAGAAGGACTATAGGAGCCTGATGGAGACGGTGCGCAGAACATCGCCTGAAGCAACGATAATCGTGTCTGGACCGCTTCCCACGTACCGACTAGGACATGAAAAGTTCAGTAGATTACTTGATCTAAATGAATGGTTAATGTCATGGTGTAATGAACAGAAGCTGCTCTTTGTAAATAATTGGAATCTGTTTTGGGAGCGACCTAGGCTCTTCCGTCCTGATGGCCTTCACCCCAGCAGAATCGGAGCGGCTCTTCTGTCGGACAACATCTCCAGAGCGCTGCACACCATCATATGACTAGTAAGTCAAAGTCCAAATCACAGTATTTGCTGTCCTAACTTAATTGACATAAGTACCAATGTAGAACATTATATAGAAACTGTGTCTATTCCTCGTTTAGTGAGGTCAAACATTAAATCTACTGTAGGATCTAGGAAAAATCTAATTGTGATTAAACCAGAAAATCGCAATATTAGTGAACAAAAACAATTTCTAAAACTAGGTCTTCTAAACATTAGATCACTCACACCTAAGGCGGTTATTGTAAATGAAATGGTCACAGATAATAGTTTCGATGTACTTTGCCTTACTGAAACCTGGCTTAAGCCAAATGATTATTTCGTCTTAATGAGTCTACTCCACCAGGATACTGTTATAAGCATGAGCCCCGTCTGATTGGTCGTGGCGGCGGTGTTGCAACAATCTATAGAGATATTCTTAATGTTACTCAGAAAACAGGTCAAAGGTTTAATTCGTTTGAAGTACTAGTGCTAAATGTTACGCTCTTAGATGTAAGAAAGAAATCCGTATTCTCTAGCCCTGGCTACTGTATATAGACCTCCAGGGCCCTATGCTGATTTCCTAAAAGAGTTTGCAGACTTTCTCTCAGATCTATTGGTCAACGTCGATAAAGCATTAATTGTTGGAGATTTTAACATACATGTAGATAACACAAATGATGCTTTAGGGGCAGCGTTTACAGATCTATTAAACTCCTTTGGGGTCAAGCAAAACGTCACTGGTCCCACTCATCGTCTTAATCACACACTAGATTTAATTATATCACATGGAACCAACCCAACCGATATAGATATTATACCACAAAGTGATGATGTCACTGACCATTACATGGTAACTTGCATACTGCGTACTGCTGAAATCTGTCATGTTGCGCCACGTTATCGACCAGGCAGAACAATTCTTCCAACCACTATAGATAGATTCTCAAATAGCTTACCTGATCTGTCTCAGCTGCTCAGTGAACCCAAACAAACAGATGAACTAGAGGAAATGACTAGCAGTATGAGCACCATTTTCTCTAGTACATTAGAAATTGTTGCACCAATTAGATTAAAAAAGGTTAAAGAGAAAACTAAAGCACCATGGTACAACAGTGCTACACATGTTATCAAGAGAGAAACTCGTAACTTAGAGCGTAAATGGAAACTTTAGAAGTCTTTAGAATCGCGTGGAAAGATAGTATGTCACGTTATAAAAAGGCCCTAAAAGCAGCCAGGGCTGAGCATCTCCGCAAACTAATAGAAAATAACCAAAATAATCCAAGGTTTTTATTTAACACTGTGGCTAGACTAACAAATAAACAAGCATCGCCTGAGCAAAATATTCCGTTACAGTTTAGTAGTAATGATTTTATGAATTTCTTCACTGAGAAAATAGAAAGCATCAGAAACAAAATTGTAAATGTACAATCTTTAATGATATCTTATGATTCAACCGCAATTATCGCCCCTCAAGAACTACTACACCGCTTTACAACTATAGGACAGGAAGAGCTAAATAGACTTATCATTGCATCTAAACCAACAACATGTTTATTAGATCCAGTACCCACTAAACTACTGAAAGAGTTGTTACCTGTAGTGGAAGAGCCTCTTCTCAATATTATTAACTCGTCTTTATCTTTAGGTCATGTTCCGAGAGTATTCAAGTTGGCAGTCATAAAACCTTTCATTAAGAAGCCACAATTAGATCATAATAACCTAGCAAATTACAGACCAATTTCAAATCTTCCATTTATGTCTAAAATACTAGAAAAAGTTGTGTCCGCTCAATTGTGCTCTTTCTTGCAAGAAAATGATATCTATGAAAAATTTCAATCAGGATTCAGGCCGCATCATAGCACAGAAACTGCGCTCGTTAAAATCACAAATGATTTACTTCTAGCTTCTGACCAAGACTGTATCTCAATACTAGTTCTACTTGATCTTAGTGCTGCGTTCGATACTATAGATCATAAAATACTATTAGATCGACTTCAAAATTACACTGGTGTTCAGGGACAGGCATTAAACTGGTTTAGATCGTATTTATCAGACCGCTACCATTTTGTCTGTCTAAATGGGGAAAAATCAAAGATAACGTCAGTAGACTATGGGGTGCCGCAAGGATCCGTGCTAGGCCCTCTGCTATTCTCAATATATATGCTGCCACTTGGTAATATTATAAGAAAACATGGAATTAATTTCCACTGTTATGCTGATGACACTCAATTATATATTTCATCACGACCAGATGAAAACGCTAAATTATCTAAACTGACAGCGTGTGTTGAAGATATTAAACACTGGATGACGTGTAATTTTCTGCTATTAAATTCAGATAAAATGGAGGTATAACTTATTGGTCCAAAAAAAATGCCCACAAAACCTCTCACAATACAACTTTAACTTGGAAGGATGTCCTGTCACTTTATCCACTACAGTAAAAGACCTGGGTGTTATATTAGACCGCAACTTGTCTTTCGAAAATCATATTTCATATGTTACAAGAACTGCATTTTTCCACCTTAGAAACATTGCTAAGCTACGTAACATGCTATCTATTTCTGATGCAGAAAAATTAGTTCATGCATTCATGACCTCGAGACTAGATTACTGTAATGCTTTATTAGCTGGTTGTCCTGCATCATCAATAAACAAGCAACAGTTAGTCCAAAACGCAGCTGCTAGAGTTCTTACTATGTCAAGAAAATATGATCATATAACACCAATTTTATCATCTCTACACTGGTTACCTATTAAGTTCTGTATCAATTACAAATTATTGCTACTGACCTATAAAGCCCTAAATGGTTAAGCTCCAGTGTATTTAACGGATCTTCTATCGCCCTACAATCCATCGCGCTCTTTAAGATCACTAAACTCGAGGCTTCTGGTCATTCCTAGGATATCTAAGTCCACTAAAGGAGGGAGGGCATTTTCACATTTAGCTCCTAAACTCTGGAATAGTCTTCCTGATATTGTTCGAGGTTCAGACTCGCTGTCTCAGTTTAAAACTAGATTAAAGACGCATCTCTTTAGCCAAGCATTCACATTATAAATAAGTTTTATACTACAGTTAAATCGGATCAAAAGCATTAGTATTCAGAACAGCAGCTATGCTAATTATTTCCCATCTGCTTTTCTGTTGTTATCTCGGGACACTAGTCGTGAGGTAACTAGTTCGTCAGCTCCAGTTTGTATCAGCCTCTCATGGAGACTTCAGATGCCCCAACACCTGTGATGAGACAACTCGACGCCTGTGAAGAGACGACTCAACGCCAGCGTTGTTATGGCCTAAAATAATACATGATTGATTAACTTATTCTAACATTTTTCTTTAACATTCTCTTTCTAACATTTTTCAATGTACATTTATGAAATGCACTCTCTGTAAAGCTGCTTTGAAACGATGTGTATTGTGAAAAGCGCTATACAAATAAATTTGAATTGAATTGAATTGAACTAAAGACTAAAGTTACAAAGTCCATCTCACTACAGCGGCTCTACAATAACTTTATGAAGACGAGAATAGTTTCTGTGCGCAAAAAAACCCTAAATAACGACTTATATAGAGATGACGATTTCAAAACACGGCCTCATGAAGCTTCAGAGCGTTATGAATCAGTGAGTTGATTCAGCGGTTCAGAGCGTTATGAATCAGTGAGTCGATTCAGTGGTTCACAGCGTTATGAATCAGTGAGTCAAATCATGATTCGGATCGCGTGTCAAACCGCCAAACCGCTGAATCGACTCACTGGTTCATAACGCTTCGAAGCTTCATGATGCCGTGTTTTGAAATCGTCATCACTATATAAGTCGTTATTTAGGGTTTTTTTGCGCACAGAAACTATTCTCGTCTTCATAAAGTTATTGTAGAGCCGCTGTAGTGAGATGGACTTTGTAACTTTAGTCTTTAGTGTCTTTTAAGGGTCTTGAGAGTGTAAAGTTGAGCCAATGGAGGCCTTTCAGAGCCATCAGCTTTACACTAAAATATCTTCATTTGTGTCTGAAGATGAACGGAGGTCTGACGGGTGTCCAACCAAATGAGGGTCAGTCATTAATGACACAATTTACATTTTTGGGTGAACTAACCCTTTAATTCGAGATCAGAACTCGGAGAACTCACTCTCCTGCCCGCGCTCCTTGTTCTTGAGGAGCTGAAGCTTCTGCTCGCGCTGCTGTTTCTCCAGCTCCTGCTCCAGCCGGTGCTGCTCCATCTTCCTCTGATGCTCCAGCAGCTCCTGCTGATGCTTGAGGGCCAGAAGCTCCTGCTGATGCTGAGGAGAGACACAAACGGCTCAGGGACCAGATCTGTCAGGATCAACGCCAGTCACCTCGGGTTAGTCCAGACCCAAATTAACATGCTGGCCCTTACCACTTTTACAGCAGATTATAATTGTATATAAAAAAAATAAACGTCGGCTGATAATCATCCCTATACTCGCTATCCCTATTAGACTCCCCCTGCAACTGCCTCATCGACACGGCATACTCAATAAACCCATCTCTGGCGTGTTGACTCCGATTGTTCGAATATTACAATTAAATAATACTTAAATCGATATGTCATCCTCAATAAACCCGTCTCCGGCGTGTTGACTCCGCTTGTTCAAATATTACAATTAAATAATACTTAAATCGATATGTCATCCTCAATAAACCCGTCTCCAGCGTGTTGCCTCCGATCATTCGAATATTGCACTTTAATAATTATTTAATCAACATCATCCTCAATAAACCCGTCTCCAGCATGTTGCCTCCGGTCCCTCGAATATTCCGATCTATTATGACCTCTGACCTGTAAAGCTGCCAGAATAATAATAAAAATAATACGCTGTTTGTTAATTGGCCAGAGGAGAACTGCCACCCCGACTGAGTCTGGTTTCTCCAAGGTTTATTTTCCTCCATTCTGCTCCTGATGGGGTTTTGGTTTTCTTGCCACTGTTGCCTCTGGCTTGGCGTGCTCAGTTGGGGACACAACATTTTCAACTAAACATCGAAATAAATCGAATTAATAAACTAAATTAACCATTTAAACTAAATTACTGATCTAATTACTGATCTAAAGCCCACACTGTCACTGTATGATAATTGAAATGAATTGATGACATCAGCGTTTTCTCCAGAATGGTTAGACGGCTGAATAAAATTATGCTGCATTATTTTCCTGTTTAACACTGTAAAGCTGCTTTGAAACAATCTACATTGTTAAAAGCGCTATATAAATAAAGTTGACTTGACTTGACTCGCGGTCCAGACCAACATCTGTGCCCAGCAGCGAATCACCGCTCGGTCTGCAGAAGGGCAGAAACCCGAGGGCCGAGAGCATGACTGTGGGTCACCCAACCGCTCCCCAACTCAATGAGTCTACAAAATCTGAGCATCCACAGCGTTCAGCTTTAAATTTAACTGGACTTCGGCACGTTTCCTCTTCTTTGAGGGTGTTTTGTGCTGAGCGGCAGTGGATAACCTCTGTCATCTATGCAAAAAACCTGTAGAAACAGGCGTCTATATCATATTACACACACACACACCGAGCATCACACGAAGAGCCCTCAACGTGTCACATGACATTCGTTAAGCAGCCAGTGACTTCTGAGAACAGAAACTGCAGAAACCGGAGGGGAAGGGTCAGTGATGATGGTCTGGCGCGCTGACCCTCATGTTCTCCTGCAGCTGGGCCTTGTGCTGGCGAGTTAGGGTTAGGGTTAGAGTTAGGGTTAGGGTTAGGGTTAGGGTTAGAGTTAGGGTTAGAGTTAGGGTTAGGTGAAGAAAGTCAAAGGAACAGACGGGTGTCCGTACCTGGTTGTGCACTGTCCATGGTTTTACTGGCCACCACTCCCAGATACATCAGAACAAAAACATGAAAATGGACCAAGAAAGCCGGCACTCACCAAAAGAAAACCGATATGGGCGTCAAAATATTTAAAGAAAATTGTTGTGAAAAATGCAAGACAGGGCTAGAATGAGCCGGGCTGTCGAGATCAGGGTTCCGTGTAAAACGAGGGGTAGGTTTTAGTGGTGTGTTTTGGTCAGGGGTATAAACTATAATTCTCAGATAACCACAACATCTGTATGGACGAAGGTAAGTATTTTCTTTAGGGTTCTAGCAGCAGCAATATCACCCTGCAGCCCAAGACTGGTTTCCCACTGAAGCTAAGCAGGGCTGAGCCTGGTTAGTACCTGGATGGGAGACCAACTGGGAAAACTAGGCTTCTGCTGGTAGAGGTGTTAGTGAGGCCAGCAGGGGGTGCTCACCCTGTGCTCTGTGTGGGTCCTAACACCCCAGTGATGGGGACACTATACTGTAACAAGCACCGTCCTTCAGATGAGACGTTAAACCGAGGTCCTGACTCTCTGTGGTCATTAAAAATCCCAGAATGTCCTTCGATAAAAGAGTAGGGGTGCAACCCCGGCATCCTGGCCAAATTTGCCCATTGGCCCTCATCCCCATATAGAGATTGGCTTCATCACTTTGTCTCCTCTCCACCAATCAGCTGGTGTGTGGTGGGCGTTCTGGCGCAATATGGCTGCCGTCGCATCATCCAGGTGGTGCTGCACATTGGTGGTGGTTGAGGAGATTCCCCCTTCTATATGTAAAGCGCTTTGAGTGCCTAGAAAAGCGCTATATAAATGTAACAAATTATTATTATTATTATTATTACATCATTCCTCTGATGATGGAGACCAGAATAAAATTCTCAAAACAACACAACGTCTGTATGGACGAAGGTAAGTATTTTTTTTAAGCTCTACTACATCATTCCCCATATGATGGAGGCCACTGTGTGTCATTCAGGGTTAGGGTTTGGGGGTCTGGGTTAGGGTTAGGGGGTCTGGGTTAGGGTTAGGGTGAGGGTTAGGTGAGTTAGGGTTAGGGTGAGGTGGTCTGGGGCGCTGACCTTCATGTGCTCCTGCAGCTGGGTTAGGGTGAGGTGGTCTGGGTTAGGGTGAGGTGGTCTGGGTTAGGGTGAGGTGGTCTGGGTTAGGGTTAGGGAAGGGGTTAGGTGAGTTAGGGTTAGGGTGAGGTGGTCTGGGTTAGGGGGTCTGGGCGCTGACCTTCATGTGCTCCTGCAGCTGGGTTAGGGTTAGGGTGAGGCGGTCCGGGTTAGGGTTAGGGTTAGGTGAGTTAGGGTTAGGGGGTCTGGGGCGCTGACCTTCATGTGCTCCTGCAGCTGGGTTAGGGTTAGGGTGAGGCGGTCCGGGTTAGGGTGAGGGTTAGGTGAGTTAGGGTTAGGGGGTCTGGGGCGCTGACCTTCATGTGCTCCTGCAGCTGGGTTAGGGTTAGGGTGGGTTAGGGTTAGGGTGAGGCGGTCTGGGTTAAGGTTAGGGTGAGGCGGTCTGGGTTAGGGTTAGGGTGAGGTAGTCTGGGTTAGGGGGTCTGGTCTCTGACCTTCATGTGCTCCTGCAGCTGGGTTAGGGTTAGGGTAAAGCGGTCTGGGTTAGGGTTAGGGTGAGTTGGTCTGGGTTAGGGGGTCTGGTCGCTGACCTTCATGTGCTCCTGCAGCTGGGTTAGGGTTAGGGTAAAGCGGTCTGGGTTAGGGTGAGGTAGGTTAGGGTGAGGTGGTCTGGGTTAGGGTTAGGGTGAGGTGGTCTGGGTTAGGGGGTCTGGGTTAGGGTGAGGCGGTCTGGGTTAGGGTTAGGGTCAGGGTTAGGTGGTCTGGGCACTGACCTTCATGTGCTCCTGCAGCTGGTTTAGGGTTAGGGTGAGGCGGTCTGGGTTAGGGTTAGGGTAAGGTGGGTTAGGGTTAGGGTGAGGTGGTCTGGGTTAGGGTTAGGGTGAGGTGGGTCAGGGTTAGGGGGTTTGGGCACTGACCTACATGTGCTCCTGCAGCTGGGTTAGGGTTAGGGTGAGGCGGTCTGGGTTAGGGTTAGGGTGAGGTGGGTTAGGGTTAGGGTGAGGTGGTCTGGTTTAGGGTTAGGGTGAGGCGGTCTGGGTTAGGGTTAGGGTTAGGGTAAGGTGGGTTAGGGTTAGGGTGAGGTGGGTCAGGGTTAGGGGGTTTGGGCACTGACCTTCATGTGCTCCTGCGCTTGGTTAGGGTTAGGGTGAGGCGGTCTGGGTTAGGGTTAGGGTGAGGTGGGTTAGGGTTAGGGTGAGGTGGTCTGGGTTAGGGTTAGGGTGAGGTGGTCTGGGCGCTGACCTTCATGTGCTCCTGCAGCTGGGCCTCGTGTTGGCGAGAGAGCTGCTCGTGCTGGCGCTGGAACTCTGCAATGAGGAGCTGGCGCTGGACCTGCTGCTTGTGTTTGAGCGCCAGGAGCTCCTGCTGCAGCTGCTGCTCACGCCGGGCCGAGTCCAGGGCCGGACACGCCTCCACACGCAGGTCCATGGGGATGGCGGCCGGAGGAACCCGCACGGGCAGAGCAGAACTCAACTCCACTGCAGGAAACAAGACAAACACGGTGAGGACACGAGAGCAGAACCACGGCTCAGACACAAGAGCTCGCAACCCAACCCTCACAACACAACAACACACACGACACCCCAACCCTCACAACACAACAACACACACGACACCCCAACCCTCACAACACAACAACACACATGACACCCCAACTCTCACAACACTAACCCATCACAACACTAACACTCCAGCCACTGGAGCTGAAACAGCTCCTGTTATTTCTTAGAGGCTCTTGGGAAATTAATGGTGTGGCACTTTTCAAGATTTTGCTTTCATGTTCAAATAATGCAGTGCAGAGGCTACGACCTCAGAGCCACATCCAACACACACCACAGCACAACAACACAACAACACACACAACACACACGACACAACACACACCACAGCCCAACAACACAACACACACCACAGCCTAACAACACAACACACACGACAGCCTAACAACACTACACACACGACAGCCTAACAACACAACACACACGACAGCACAACAACACAACACACACGACAGCACAACAACACAACACACACGACAGCCTAACAACACAACAACACAACAGCCCAACAACACAACACACACGACAGCCTAACAACACAACAACACAACACACACGACAGCCTAACAACACAACAACACAACAGCCTAACAACACAACACACACGACAGCCTAACAACACAACACACACGACAGCACAACAACACAACACACACGACAGCACAACAACACAACACACACGACAGCACAACAACACAACACACACGACAGCCTAACAACACAACAACACAACAGCCCAACAACACAACACACACGACAGCACAACAACACAACACACACGACAGCCTAACAACACAACAACACAACAGCCCAACAACACAACACACACGACAGCCTAACAACACAACACACACGACAGCCTAACAACACAACACAACAGCCCAACGACACAACGACACAAGCCAGGTGTGTCCGCGTCAGCCCCATCACCAATGTTGAGATCAATTACAGATTAATATGCTGGCATTTTTAAAACATAAGTTCAATGTAAAACATGTTTATGTAAACAATAAGTGCATTGTATCAAATGTTTAATGTAATGTCAGTACATGATAGTGAAAGACACTCAATATGAAGTGGGACTGAGAACTAAAATCAACGAACAAATGATCCGGCTCAAGAGAAGCCCATCTGGCAAAAACAAGAGAGAGGAGAGCAATCTGTAGTCATATTATATTGTGCTCCCTCAAGTTTATATGCACTTGAAGTTTTTTTTTGGTTGAATGGATTTTTGATCATTTGATTTAAAATTAAACCGACTTAAACGGATATATGAAATCCATAAAAAAATTACTTTGTTGTTATTCAATCCCAATCGATTGCAGATTGATGAGATGAGATTTTTTTTAAATCACTTTACAACTTTTACTTCAATCGAAACTAACCCCATCAGACGCACACACACGCTATTCTTGATTTAAACCCACAAATAAAAGCTCAGAGTGAACCCGTGTCTGAAAGCACGACTGATAATCGTTATGGTATTGAAGGCATTTACTGGTTTACTGGTATGATTACTTTCCTCTTTTAAAGTAAAATCGGATGCTAAAGATACTAAGACATAATGCGTTAGGCCCTGTACACACTCCAAGAGTTTCTTTGCTAAGATTTCACAATAAAATCCGGAATATATTTATATATTTACAAATATTTGGTTGTGCCACCTGAAAAAAATGTTTTTTAACAAATTAAATGTTAACAATTGGAACTTGTTCAAACGCATTGCCACGACTCAAAAACATGGATTATATCAAGTTTGAAAAGGTGTTTAAACAATACCTTTTTTGAAGCTTTATATGTCATTGACCCACACACACACACACACACACACACACACACACACACACCCTTATCTAAAGGGTGAGAAACACTGATTTAAACTAAAACATCACTACAGATCAGATCAGCAGCACTGAAACCTCACATATCAAGTGCAATCAAAAGAGCAAATACTGCATGAAAACAGACACACACCAAACACACATTCATGACACGAGAAGAATAAAGAGCAGCGGCTCCTGTCAGAACAAAGCTGCGCTCACCAGCCCGTCTGTGTGTGTGTGTGTGTGTGTGTGTGGGGCTCCAGTCTGCCTTCGCTGTAGTCCGTCTCTGACTAACACACTGATCTTCAGCCCATCTGTGTGTGTGTGTGTGGCTCCGGTCTGCCTCCGCTGTAGTCCGTCTCTGACTAACACAAACTGATCTTCAGCCCGTCTGTGTGTGTGTGTGTGTGTGTGTGTGTGTGTGTGTGTGTGTGTGGCTCCGGTCTGCCTCCGCTGTAGTCCGTCTCTGACTAACACACACTCTTCAGCTCGGCTGATGTCGAGCTGTCTCTGATGACATCACCGGGCCGTCCCAGAGCACACATCACATGCTCTTCTCTCATACGGAGACTGTTGACACTGCGTACACACACACACACACACACATGCACGCACGCACGTTTGAAACAATGTTAAGACGCTAACGACCTAACCGTCCACTTTGAGGTTAAATGTGACACCCCTGTCATCTGCCTCTGTAAGGGTTAGGACCCAGCAGACATCCCACATACACACAACACACACACACACATGCCACATACACACAACACACACACACACACACACACACGTTGGGTTTTGTTGTTTTATGGGGACTTTCCATAGGCGTAATGGTTTTTATACCGTACATACCGTATATACACACACACACAGCCCCTAAACCTACCCATCACACACACACACACACACACACACACACACACACACACACACTGCCCCTGCCCCTAAACCTACCCATCACAGGAGACATTCTGCATTTTTACATTTTCAAAAAACATCACTTAGTCTGATTTATAAGATGTTTCCCTCATGGGGATCAAAACATTTCCTCACAAGGACGAGGATTTCGGATATTGCCATCTTTTGGGGACATTTTGTCCCCATAACGTAGGGATTACCAGTCCACACCACATACACACACACACACACACACACACAACACACACACATGCCACATACACACACACACACACACACACACCACAATCAAGAGCCATTGCTAACCAACCCTCAGAAATCAGACACAAAAGACAGACTTTACAGACGAGCACAAAAGGAAATCTCACTGAGCATCTTTTGCTCATTTCAGAGATCGCTGTGATAAAAGATGTGAACTTCACCGCTACGACAGCAGAATTAAAACGCCTCCCCTATGGCGAGCGAGTGAACCCATACTAGCGGCCAAGATGAGCGTCAGTAATTCAGTTCCCGGATCGACGAGCTCTCAAGAGCTTCTCAAGCCTCCGACAATCACAGCAGCTCCACACACTGAGAGTCAGACATTCAGACCATCAGACACCAGGATCTCCATCCTCATCCTCATCCCTCCTGCTGATGGGTTCTCTTCATCCTCTTCCCTCCTGCTGATGGGTTCTCTTCATCCTCTTCCCTCCTGCTGATGGGTTCTCTTCATCCTCTTCCCTCCTGCTGATGGGTTCTCTTCATCCTCTTCCCTCCTGCTGATGGGTTCTCTTCATCCTCTTCCCTCCTGCTGATGGGTTCTCTTCATCCTCTTCCTCCTGCTGATGGGTTCTCTTCATCCTCTTCCCTCCTGCTGATGGGTTCTCTTCATTCTCATTCCTCCTGCTGATGGGTTCTCTTCATCCTCTTCCTCCTGCTGATGGGTTCTCTTCATCCTCATTCCTCCTGCTGATGGGTTCTCTTCATCCTCATTCCTCCTGCTGATGGGTTCTCTTCATCCTCTTCCCTCCTGCTGATGGGTTCTCTTCATCCTCTTCCCTCCTGCTGATGGGTTCTCTTCATCCTCTTCCCTCCTGCTGATGGGTTCTCTTCATCCTCTTCCTCCTGCTGATGGGTTCTCTTCATCCTCTTCCCTCCTGCTGATGGGTTCTCTTCATCCTCTTCCCTCCTGCTGATGGGTTCTCTTCATCCTCTTCCCTCCTGCTGATGGGTTCTCTTCATCCTCTTCCTCCTGCTGATGGGTTCTCTTCATCCTCATCCCTCCTGCTGATGGGTTCTCTCCATCCTCATCCCTCCTGCTGATGGGTTCTCTTCATCCTCTTCCCTCCTGCTGATGGGTTCTCTTCATCCTCTTCCCTCCTGCTGATGGGTTCTCTTCATCCTCTTCCCTCCTGCTGATGGGTTCTCTTCATCCTCTTCCTCCTGCTGATGGGTTCTCTTCATCCTCTTCCTCCTGCTGATGGGTTCTCTTCATCCTCTTCCCTCCTGCTGATGGGTTCTCTTCATCCTCTTCCCTCCTGCTGATGGGTTCTCTTCATCCTCTTCCTCCTGCTGATGGGTTCTCTTCATCCTCATTCCTCCTGCTGATGGGTTCTCTTCATCCTCTTCCCTCCTGCTGATGGGTTCTCTTCATCCTCTTCCCTCCTGCTGATGGGTTCTCTTCATCCTCATCCCTCCTGCTGATGGGATCTCTTCATCCTCATCCCTCCTGCTGATGGGTTCTCTTCATCCTCTTCCTCCTGCTGATGGGTTCTCTTCATCCTCATTCCTCCTGCCGATGGGTTCTCTTCATCCTCATCCCTCCTGCTGATGGGATCTCTTCATCCTCATCCCTCCTGCTGATGGGTTCTCTTCATCCTCTTCCCTCCTGCTGATGGGTTCTCTTCATCCTCTTCCCTCCTGCTGATGGGTTCTCTCCATCCTCATCCCTCCTGCTGATGGGTTCTCTTCATCCTCTTCCCTCCTGCTGATGGGTTCTCTCCATCCTCATCCCTCCTGCTGATGGGTTCTCTTCATCCTCTTCCTCCTGCTGATGGGTTCTCTCCATCCTCATCCCTCCTGCTGATGGGTTCTCTTCATCCTCTTCCTCCTGCTGATGGGTTCTCTTCATCCTCTTCCTCCTGCTGATGGGTTCTCTTCATCCTCATTCCTCCTGCTGATGGGTTCTCTTCATCCTCTTCCCTCCTGCTGATGGGTTCTCTCCATCCTCTTCCCTCCTGCTGATGGGTTCTCTTCATCCTCATTCCTCCTGCTGATGGGTTCTCTTCATCCTCTTCCCTCCTGCTGATGGGTTCTCTTCATCCTCTTCCTCCTGCTGATGGGTTCTCTTCATCCTCTTCCTCCTGCTGATGGGTTCTCTT
The DNA here is from genome assembly GCA_033150135.1 of Gobio occitaniae. Taxonomy (NCBI): domain Eukaryota; kingdom Metazoa; phylum Chordata; class Actinopteri; order Cypriniformes; family Gobionidae; genus Gobio; species Gobio occitaniae. Next base: position 37,031 of record JARQWZ010006517.1, read on the forward strand.
CATCCTCATTCCTCCTGCTGATGGGTTCTCTTCATCCTCTTCCCTCCTGCTGATGGGTTCTCTTCATCCTCATTCCTCCTGCTGATGGGTTCTCTTCATCCTCTTCCCTCCTGCTGATGGGATCTCTTCATCCTCTTCCCTCCTGCTGATGGGATCTCTTCATCCTCTTCCCTCCTGCTGATGGGATCTCTTCATCCTCTTCCCTCCTGCTGATGGGTTCTCTTCATCCTCTTCTCTCCTGCTCATAGGCGTCGATTTCGGGGGGGACGGGGGGGACGCGTCCCCACCAGATTTCGTCATGAGTCCTTTTGTACCCACCACTTTTTTTTTTTTTTTTTTAAACCTCGAGTTCAATTTTGCGGTGAAGCATTGCTGACACACACATATTATTTTTTCCACTCAATTGTGTCGTAATTACGATATCTTATGTCGTTCTAACTAGGCTACATCTTTTCTCATAATAACGAGATCTTATGTCGTTTTAACGACATCTTTTGTTGTAAAAACGTTTGAAAAGCAGAAGCAAGCTCCGTAAAATAGGCTCTTCCGCTGCCTGTATCAGTGGCAGTGCCCATAACACGAAATTGTTGTAATGGATTGATGTAGCCTATACAGTTCTTAACAGCCATGGGTAGCAGGTGCCATGGACCGCTCATGATTTAGCGTAATGACGGACCCCGGTGCAGCCACAAATATCATAATTATCTATAGGCTAGGCCTACTGTAATTGAGACATTCAAGAAATGTATTAAAAAGAAAGACGCTTTCAGCCTTACTCAAAGTAGAGCCCTACATTTCTGCCCGAGCCCGACGGGCCCCGACTTTTTTACGCCCTAGGGCCGGGCTTCGGGCCAATTTTCCAGTCATAGCCTACCTCAGACGCGGGCCGGGCTTCGGGCTTTTTTAGGCTATAGGACGGCGCTATGCAACACGCATCGCCGCAAATGAGTAAAGCAAGCCAACACGCAAACTGCCACAAGTGAAACTGAAAATAAGCTAAGTTTTAGATGCTCAAAAGCACAATCATCTTCATTAAAATTAATGAGACTAAATGCTCTTACCAGTGTTTAGGTCGCTCGTTCTCATAATGCGGTCTTTGATGTTGAAAAGAGCTGATGAATAAAATACTCATATCGGTTGATTTCGTTGACATGAACTCCGTTAAATGTGCATATAGCACGGGAATTGAAGATCGGATATATATTCATTTCGCGGAGAGGTGTAGCCTAAGGTAAGACAACCAGCATGTTTTTTATTTTTAATTATTTGTTTAGATTGTGTAGCCCGTTTTGTTTGCGCGCGCCGTTGCGATCTGCCTGCCTCATCTTGTCAAAAATGCCTTTTTACTGTGATGGTGGTGATAATAGGCTAAACGTTTAAACGATGCTTTAAGTGTTTTTTATGGATTTAATAAGCAAGACAAGTCAAGTGTTGATTTAAGAGGCTAAAGTGTTGGGTTAACTCACTGTCGGCCGCTGGCCGCTTGGTCGTCACTTTAAAAAGCAAAAACTTTAGTTTAACAAACATTAAATGCTTTAAACATTTTTCTAAATTAACTTAATAAAGAAACAAAACGAAATATATCTACTTTGACATTAAAAACAAAACTGAACTATTTTAATGGCTGTAACTAATGTGTAATAGGGAGGATAAAAAAAAAACACGGGCTCCAGTGGGACTCTGATAATGAACTGGTAAAAAAAATTGCAAAAATGAAAAATATTAAAGAATTCGCGGGGGCGCTTTCGTCGGCATGAGTAAGATAGGCTATAAGACCCGCAATATGTCTCTCATCTGACATTTTTATTTATTTACATTAGTAAGCTGCAGGACATAGTCTTTCAAAACATGACCTGCGCGAAAGAGAAAAAAAAATGTACCCAGCACTTCTGAAAATGCACTTCTGAATGCGTCTCTGTCCCCAGCACATTTCAAACCAAACTGACGCCCATGCTCCTGCTGATGGGTTCTCTTCATCCTCATCCCTCCTGCTGATGGGTTCTCTTCATCCTCATCCCTCCTGCTGATGGGTTCTCTTCATCCTCATCCCTCCTGCTGATGGGTTCTCTTCATCCTCTTCCCTCCTGCTGATGGGTTCTCTTCATCCTCTTCCCTCCTGCTGATGGGTTCTCTTCATCCTCATCCCTCCTGCTGATGGGTTCTCTTCATCCTCATCCCTCCTGCTGATGGGTTCTCTTCATCCTCTTCCCTCCTGCTGATGGGTTCTCTTCATCCTCATTCCTCCTGCTGATGGGTTCTCTTCATCCTCTTCCCTCCTGCTGATGGGTTCTCTTCATCCTCATCCCTCCTGCTGATGGGTTCTCTTCATCCTCATCCCTCCTGCTGATGGGTTCTCTTCATCCTCTTCCCTCCTGCTGATGGGTTCTCTTCATCCTCTTCCCTCCTGCTGATGGGTTCTCTTCATCCTCATCCCTCCTGCTGATGGGTTCTCTTCATCCTCATCCCTCCTGCTGATGGGTTCTCTTCATCCTCTTCCCTCCTGCTGATGGGTTCTCTTCATCCTCTTCCCTCCTGCTGATGGGTTCTCTTCATCCTCATTCCTCCTGCTGATGGGTTCTCTTCATCCTCTTCCCTCCTGCTGATGAGTTCTCTTCATCCTCATTCCCTCCTGCTGATGAGTTCTCTTCATCCTCTTCCCTCCTGCTGATGGGTTCTCTTCATCCTCTTCCCTCCTGCTGATGGGTTCTCTTCATCCTCATTCCTCCTGCTGATGGGTTCTCTTCATCCTCTTCCCTCCTGCTGATGAGTTCTCTTCATCCTCTTCCCTCCTGCTGATGGGTTCTCTTCATCCTCTTCCCTCCTGCTGATGGGTTCTCTTCATCCTCATTCCCTCCTGCTGATGAGTTCTCTTCATCCTCTTCCCTCCTGCTGATGGGTTCTCTTCATCCTCATTCCTCCTGCTGATGGGTTCTCTTCATCCTCTTCCCTCCTGCTGATGGGTTCTCTTCATCCTCATTCCTCCTGCTGATGGGTTCTCTTCATCCTCTTCCCTCCTGCTGATGAGTTCTCTTCATCCTCATCCCTCCTGCTGATGGGTTCTCTTCATCCTCTTCCCTCCTGCTGATGGGTTCTCTTCATCCTCTTCCCTCCTGCTGATGGGTTCTCTTCATCCTCATTCCTCCTGCTGATGGGTTCTCTTCATCCTCATCCCTCCTGCTGATGGGTTCTCTTCATCCTCTTCCCTCCTGCTGATGGGTTCTCTTCATCCTCTTCCCTCCTGCTGATGGGTTCTCTTCATCCTCATCCCTCCTGCTGATGGGTTCTCTTCATCCTCTTCCCTCCTGCTGATGGGTTCTCTTCATCCTCTTCCCTCCTGCTGATGGGTTCTCTCCATCCTCTTCCCTCCTGCTGATGGGTTCTCTTCATCCTCATCCCTCCTGCTGATGGGTTCTCTCCATCCTCATCCCTCCTGCTGATGGGTTCTCTTCATCCTCTTCCCTCCTGCTGATGGGTTCTCTTCATCCTCATCCCTCCTGCTGATGGGTTCTCTTCATCCTCTTCCTCCTGCTGATGGGTTCTCTTCATCCTCATCCCTCCTGCTGATGGGTTCTCTTCATCCTCATCCCTCCTGCTGATGGGTTCTCTTCATCCTCATCCCTCCTGCTGATGGGTTCTCTCCATCCTCATTCCTCCTGCTGATGGGTTCTCTTCATCCTCATCCCTCCTGCTGATGGGTTCTCTTCATCCTCATCCCTCCTGCTGATGGGTTCTCTTCATCCTCTTCCCTCCTGCTGATGGGTTCTCTTCATCCTCTTCCTCCTGCTGATGGGTTCTCTTCATCCTCATCCCTCCTGCTGATGGGTTCTCTTCATCCTCTTCCCTCCTGCTGATGAGTTCTCTTCATCCTCTTCCCTCCTGCTGATGGGTTCTCTTCATCCTCTTCCCTCCTGCTGATGGGTTCTCTTCATCCTCTTCCCTCCTGCTGATGGGTTCTCTTCATCCTCATCCCTCCTGCTGATGGGTTCTCTCCATCCACATTCCTCCTGCTGATGGGTTCTCTTCATCCTCTTCCTCCTGCTGATGGGTTCTCTTCATCCTCATCCCTCCTGCTGATGGGTTCTCTTCATCCTCATTCCTCCTGCTGATGGGTTCTCTTCATCCTCATTCCTCCTGCTGATGGGTTCTCTTCATCCTCATCCCTCCTGCTGATGGGTTCTCTTCATCCTCATCCCTCCTGCTGATGGGTTTTCTTCATCCTCATCCCTCCTGCTGATGGGTTCTCTTCATTCTCATTCCTCCTGCTGATGGGTTCTCTTCATCCTCTTCCCTCCTGCTGATGGGTTCTCTTCATCCTCTTTCTCCTGCTGATGGGTTCTCTTCATCCTCATCCCTCCTGCTGATGGGTTCTCTCCATCCTCATCCTCATCCCTCCTGCTGATGGGTTCTCTTCATCCTCTTCCTCATTCCTCCTGCTGATGGGTTCTCTTCATCCTCTTCCCTCCTGCTGATGGGTTCTCTTCATCCTCTTCCTCCTGCTGATGGGTTCTCTTCATCCTCATCCCTCCTGCTGATGGGTTCTCTTCATCCTCATCCCTCCTGCTGATGGGTTCTCTCCATCCTCATCCCACCTGCTGATGGGTTCTCTTCATCCTCATCCCTCCTGCTGATGGGTTCTCTCCATCCTCATCCTCATCCCTCCTGTTGATGGGTTCTCTTCATCCTCTTCCTCATTCCTCCTGCTGATGGGTTCTCTTCATCCTCTTCCCTCCTGCTGATGGGTTCTCTTCATCCTCTTCCTCCTGCTGATGGGTTCTCTTCATCCTCATCCCTCCTGCTGATGGGTTCTCTCCATCCTCATCCCTCCTGCTGATGGGTTCTCTCCATCCTCATCCCTCCTGCTGATGGGTTCTCTTCAGCTGTAGACATGAAGCGATGAGCAGGGACGTCCCATCCAGCTCAAGACTATTCCCCAGATTCTCCAGGCGATGACACACGGGCCATTTTGAGCAGTTCCAGAGCGATGGCCCTTTCCCACTGAGAATGGGCAACAACTCCTCATGGGACAAAACTGATCTGAAATGAGGATTCCCATGATGATTAAAGGGTTAGTTCACCCAAAAATGAAAATTCTGTCATTAATGACTGACCCTCATGTGGTTGGACACCCGTCAGACCTCCGTTCATCTTCAGACACAAATGAAGATATTTTAGTGTAAAGCTGATGCTGAGAAAGGCTTCAGATTGGCCTCCATTGGCATTCAGAACATTTACACTCACAAGACCCATAAAAGGCTCTAAAAACGTCGTTACAAAGTCCATCTCACCACAGTGACTCTACAATAATTTTACAAAGCGACGACAATAGTTTTTGTGCGCAAAAAAAATCTAAATAACACCTTTATCCAGCTTGTTCTTGTCTTCCATGTGTGTCTCCACGACGCATGCGTGAGAATATGAGCAGATCCGGCGTTCGGACACATGACCCAGAAGAGATTTGTTCACAAGCAGAGGAAGACGCGCGCATCTTAGCTGTTGAATTCTACATTGATCGTGCTTTAGGTCTCGGTGTAGTTCTCAAATGGGGCTAAAGTGAGCATTTCATGGATTCCCGAACGCCGGATCTGCTCATATTCTCACGCATGCGTCGTGGAGACACACACGGAAGACAAGAAGAGGATGAATAAAGTCGTTATTTTGATTTTTTTTTGCGCACAAAAACTATTGTCGTCGCTTCGTAAAATTATTGTAGAGTCACTGTGGTGAGATGGACTTTGTAGCGACGTTTTTAGTGCCTTTTATGGGTCTTGTGAGTGTAAATGAACTGAATGCCAATGGAGGCCAATCTGAAGCCTTTCTCAGCATCAGCTTTACACTAAAATATCTTCATTTGTGTCTGAAGATGAACGGAGGTCTGACGGGTGTCCAACCACATGAGGGTGAGGAATTAATGACACAATTTACATTTTTGGGTGAACTAACCCATTAAGCGGACATCATTTAGACCCTTAGACCGGTCACATTGTGAAACAATCTCTCTCAACATCAAACTTGCTCACAATATGTCTGCCAGCTAAAGGCTGAACGCTGCATGTCGTCCGCCTTCTAGTTATGAGCTCCACTGCCGCTTCATATTCCGGCCCTATTTTAGTCCCAGAATGCCGCAGCGCTGTGGTTTTGATGTGTGCGTTCCCAATGGTTTGGTCTCTGCTCGTTAGGCCTAATGGATGTGTGTGAAATGTCCGATGCCGTTTGTGTCAGGAGATCTGTGAAGACTAAACAAGTGGCTAAACTGTTGAGCGAGTCACAACATTAGAATTAATATCTAAAGATACACATGATCATTTCTGCAGATTGTGTTGTTCTGTGTGTTGTGGTGTCCTATCTCACAGAAGAGGCAATCAGGTTTGGACAAGCCCTGTGTTAGTCCTACACAACCCGACTCGCCCACGCCACACAACGCTCAAAACACATTTCCAGAGGTGGAAAAACTACACAACTCCATTACTCGAGTGAAAGTAGAAGTACTACTGGTCAAATATTACTCTGTTACAAGTGAAAGTTGTAAAAAACTATTTTTACTTAAGTAAAAGTACAGAAGTACTTGTTTATAAAAGTACTTAAGTATCAAAAGTAAATTTCCTTTTTTATGTCGATGCATTATTTTATTATTGTTGCATTGTTGTATAAATGCACGCTATAGCCGTCACGGTGGTTTAAGCCAATCAGCGATGCTCAATACGACTAACTTGAACTAATTTAAATACTTGTATAAAAGTTACAAAGCTGCTGTCACTTTAAGGCAGAATGCACAAATCCTACACACTGATACACATCCGATATTCCCCCAACTATTTACGTTCACTTATGACATAATCAACTTTGTTTACGTGAATACTTTCCAAAAGGAAAATTTTTACATTTTGTGTGTATTGGTCTGTTTAAGTGCGAAAAAACACACAAAAGAAAGCTGTAATCAGTACTCATGCTCTGGCATCTGAGCTCGTTCATCATGCTTTTTCAGATTCATCCATATGTCTATGCTTCTCTTTCTCACAGACATTTACATTTTTGAACATTTTATGAGACATTCATCAAGTGTATGCCAACGAATCTTTTCAGAAAACTGAAACTTACTTTCTAATATGGCCATGGGTGCACACACTGCACAGAGGAACCGTCTTCCTCCATTTTGCTATAAACTGATCAGTGTTCAAAAAATGTTGGGAAATTATGACCCTACAAAAGTGTTTACGTATAGGCTGTCTGCAAAAAAAAACAACAAAAAAAACAAAAAAACACTTTTAAAGAAGAAAAAAAATCATCCACTGACTTGCAAAGCTGCTACAGAACAAGGACCTTGATAGAAATGTAGTGGAGTAAAAAGTACGATATTTGTCTTTCATATGTAGTGAAGTTAAAGTAAAAGTTTCCCTAAAAAATAATACTTCAGTAGAGTACAGATACTCAAAAAGTGTACTCAAGTAAATGTACTTAGTTACTGTCCACCACTACACATTTCCAACGCATTACAAACGAAGTGGCACAACAAATTCTTTTGGTCTCTGACGCAGAACAAGAGGATGTTTATTCCTGAATATTCAACCCACTATCATCTCTGACAACATTCCAGCTGATGATATTAATCACACTAACATCTCCAGAACACGAGCGGCGGATCGAGGGCTAGGCTTCATTCGGAATGGGAATCTACATGAAGATTGAACACAAACACAGGAAGACGCAACACAAAAGAGCCGGTCTGGATGTTATTGTAATGTCCATATCTGTCCATCAGTAATTCAGCGGCTAAATCAAATCTGGGATGAGATGAATATATGAATATAAGTCTCTTCCAAACATTCACGCATTAAAAGTGCTGAGAACACCAAACCATCCAACAGATACACACACGTCTGAATGATGGCACTCTAGCCCGAGGTGCCCTAATGACTACCGCCCTGTAGCACTCACACCCATCGTTATGAAGTGCTTTGAGCGGCTGGTCCTAGAACACCTAAAAGACTCTCTACCATCCACATTGGACTCACACCAGTTTGCCTACCGCAGCAATAGGAGCACAGAGGATGCCGTTTCCATGGCACTGCACTCTGTGCTCACTCACCTGGACCATAAGAACACTTACGCACGCATGCTGTTTGTTGACTTCAGCTCAGCATTCAACACTGTCATCCCAACCAATTTAATAGCCAAACTTGGAGACCTGGGCATCAACACTTCAATGTGTAACTGGATTTTGGACTTCCTATCTGACAGACCCCAGAATGTTCGTTCAGGATCCACCTGCTCCACATCCATCACACTCAACACTGGTGTACCACAGGGCTGTGTGCTGAGCCCGTTTCTCTACTCCCTCTTCACCGCCGACTGCAAGCCTGTGTATGGATCTAATTCTATCGTCAAGTTTGCGGACGACACTACGGTGATTGGGCTCATCAGCAACAACGATGAGACTGCCTACAGGGAGGAGATCCAGCACCTGGCCACATGGTGCGCTGATAATAACCTGCTCCTCAACACCACCAAAACGAAGGAGCTCATCGTGGACTTCAGGAAGGAGTCAAGAGGCACACACGACACCATCCACATCAATGGAATGGCTGTTGAGCGTGTCTCCAGTTTCAAGTTCCTGGGGATCCACATCTCGGCGGACATGTCGTGGACGACCAACACCTCCAGCCTAGTCAAGAAGGCTCACCAGCGCCTCTTCTTCCTGAGGACACTGAGGAAGAATCAGCTCTCCTCGGCTATCCTGGTGAACTTCTACCGCTGCGCAATAGAAAGCATCCTGACCAACTGTGTGGCAGTGTGGTATGGGAGCTGCTCTGTTGCGGAGCGCAAGGCACTGCAGCGGGTGGTGAAAACTGCCCAGCGCATCACAGGGACTCCACTGCCTGCCATCGAGCACATCCAGAGGAAACGCTGCCTGCATCGAGCTCCAGCATCCTCAAGGACTCCTCGCACCCAGCCCACAGACTGTTTTCTCTCCTGCCCTCCGGCAGGCGTTTCAGGATTCTCCGGACCAGAACCAGCAGACTAAAGAACAGTTTTTTCCCCAGAGCTGTCTCTTTACTGAACTCAAACCCCCGTTGATCCACTTCCCTCATAAACTGCTAACTCTCCTACCTCACATCCACCTTCACTCTGTTATTTGCACTACCGACTGTTTATTACAGTAACAACTGTTTACTTATGCATTCTGCACTACCATATCTTAACTGGATTATGCTCATTTGCACTGCCGACTGTATTTATAGTACCAATGTTTACATTTGCATTTTGCACCGTACTTCTAACTGTAATATGCAACCACTTTCCACTGCACTTTTACACTTTTTTTCGGATAGCTCTGTCCATAATTTATTGCACTACCTTAATCCATTGCTATATTCCTCATCTTGCCTAACATATTATTGTATATACCTCTAACTGTAAAAAATTCTGTTTATAGTAATAGCCATCTGTATATTATATTCATAGTACATATTCACCTGTAAATTCTGTTTATAGTAATAGCCATCTGTATATTAATTCACTGTACATACTCACCTGTAAATTCAGTTCTGTTTATAGTAATAACCATCTCTCTATTTATACATATTTATATATATTCAGTATATTTCCATGTCCTGCACTTATGCAACCATTGTATATCCTGCACTTGCTGCTATTGCACTTCTGGTTAGACCTAAACTGCATTTCGTTGCCTTGTACTTGTACTTGTGTAATGACAATAAAGTTGAATCTAATCTGAATCTAATCTAACACTGGAGACAGCCCATAATGCAGATGTCCAACACAATGAACTAATGTCAACTCTCACACCTCATGTTGTGATCAGAGTCGCTCCTTTAGAAGAGCCAAGTGTTCGATTCAGGGCTAGAACTGCTTTCGCTTCAGTGACAATTTCCCAAAAATGTCCTTAAAACTGGTTAAATTTGACGAGATTCTACCCAATAACAGATGAAAATCTGCCAAAATACTGGTACAGTTCGATTGGACACACAGACTTAGACACCAACAAATAGAAATATGGGAAGAATTTTCCTCCGTTCAGAATTTAAAGTCAGTGTATGTGTCTATTCTAGCGATCTACAACTGTAGGACTGGTTGTATTTGATCATGTGTATAGATCATGGCTGTAGAGGAGGAAGGTTCTCTTACCGGTGGGGATGTGGTCGAAGGCGGAGGGCTTCAGCCGCTCCACAGTCTGATCCATCTGAGAGTCTGAGACAAAACACAGAACACGACTCAAGGACAATAGCAGAAATACATATCGCAACCAACACAGAAATCATAAATGTTTCATATTTCAAGTAGAAGTTTAAACAGTGGAGAAAAGGGTTCAACCTCTCTAGCATTCAGATATTCACCTTTACCTGAAGACACAGCTCTCGGTTGCTGTTAAACTTACACTATTGTTTATTAGAATTGTTTGTAAATAACAGTGTAAACGAGGAGTAAAGCGGTAGTGTGGTAAATAACAGTGTAAACGAGGAGTAAAGCAGTAGTGTGGTTAATAACAGTGTAAACGAGGAGTAAAGCGGTAGTGTGGTAAATAACAGTGTAAATGAGGAGTAAAGCGGTAGTGTGGTAAATAACAGTGTAAACGAGGAGTAAAGCGGTAGTGTGGTAAATAACAGTGTAAATGAGGAGTAAAGCAGCAGTGTGGTAAATAACAGTGTAAACGAGGAGTAAAACGGTAGTGTGGTAAATAACAGTGTAAACGAGGAGTAAAGCGGTAGTGTGGTAAATAACAGTGTAGACGAGGAGTAAAGCGGTAGTGTGGTAAATAACAGTGTAGACAAGGAGTAAAGCGGTAGTGTGGTAAATAACAGTGTAAACGAGGAGTAAAGCGGTAGTGTGGTAAATAACAGTGTAAACGAGGAGTAAAACAGAAGTGTGGTAAATAACAGTGTAGACGAGGAGTAAAGCGGTTGTGTGGTAAATAACAGTGTAGACGAGGAGTAAAGCAGTAGTGTGGTAAATAACAGTGTAAACGAGGAGTAAAGCGGTAGTGTGGTAAATAACAGTGTAGACGAGGAGTAAAGCAGTAGTGTGGTAAATAACAGTGTAGACGAGGAGTAAAGCAGTAGTGTGGTAAATAACAGTGTAAACGAGGAGTAGAGCAGTAGTGTGGTAAATAACAGTGTAGACGAGGAGTAAAACGGTAGTGTGGTAAATAACAGTGTAAACGAGGAGTAAAGCAGCAGTGTGGTAAATAACAGTGTAGACGAGGAGTAAAGCGGTAGTGTGGTAAATAACAGTGTAAACGAGGAGTAAAGCGGTAGTGTGGTAAATAACAGTGTAAACGAGGAGTAAAGCGGTAGTGTGGTAAATAACAGTGTAAACGAGGAGTAAAGCGGTAGTGTGGTAAATAACAGTGTAGACGAGGAGTAAAACGGTAGTGTGGTAAATAACAGTGTAAACGAGGAGTAAAGCGGTAGTGTGGTAAATAACAGTGTAGACGAGGAGTAAAACGGTAGTGTGGTAAATAACAGTGTAAACCAGGAGTAAAGCAGTAGTGTGGTAAATAACAGTGTAGACGAGGAGTAAAGCGGTAGTGTGGTAAATAACAGTGTAAACGAGGAGTAAAGCAGTAGTGTGGTAAATAACAGTGTAGACGAGGAGTAAAGCAGCAGTGTGGTAAATAACAGTGTAAACGAGGAGTAAAGCAGCAGTGTGGTAAATAACAGTGTAAACGAGGAGTAAAGCAGTAGTGTGGTAAATAACAGTGTAGACGAGGAGTAAAGCAGTAGTGTGGTAAATAACAGTGTAGACGAGGAGTAAAGCAGTAGTGTGGTAAATAACAGTGTAAACGAGGAGTAAAGCGGTAGTGTGGTAAATAACATTGTAAACGAGGAGTAAAGCAGTAGTGTGGTTGATAACAGTGTAAACGAGGAGTAAAGCGGTAGTGTGGTAAATAACAGTGTAAACGAGCAGTAAAGCAGTAGTGTGGTTAATAACAGTGTAAACGAGGAGTAGAGCAGTAGTGTGGTTAATAACAGTGTAAACGAGGAGTAAAGCAGTAGTGTGGTTAATAACAGTGTAAACGAGGAGTAGAGCAGTAGTGTGGTTAATAACAGTGTAAACGAGGAGTAGAGCAGTAGTGTGGTTAATAACAGTGTAAACGAGGAGTAGAGCAGTAGTGTGGTTAATAACAGTGTAAATGAGGAGTAAAGCAGTAGTGTGGTAAATAACAGTGTAAACGAGCAGTAAAGCAGTAGTGTGGTAAATAACAGTGTAAACGAGGAGTAAAGCAGTAGTGTGGTAAATAACAGTGTAGACGAGGAGTAAAACGGTAGTGTGGTAAATAACAGTGTAAACCAGGAGTAAAGCAGTAGTGTGGTAAATAACAGTGTAGACGAGGAGTAAAGCGGTAGTGTGGTAAATAACAGTGTAAACGAGGAGTAAAGCAGTAGTGTGGTAAATAACAGTGTAGACGAGGAGTAAAGCAGCAGTGTGGTAAATAACAGTGTAAACGAGGAGTAAAGCAGCAGTGTGGTAAATAACAGTGTAAACGAGGAGTAAAGCAGTAGTGTGGTAAATAACAGTGTAGACGAGGAGTAAAGCAGTAGTGTGGTAAATAACAGTGTAGACGAGGAGTAAAGCAGTAGTGTGGTAAATAACAGTGTAAACGAGGAGTAAAGCGGTAGTGTGGTAAATAACAGTGTAAACGAGGAGTAAAGCGGTAGTGTGGTAAATAACATTGTAAACGAGGAGTAAAGCAGTAGTGTGGTTGATAACAGTGTAAACGAGGAGTAAAGCGGTAGTGTGGTAAATAACAGTGTAAACGAGCAGTAAAGCAGTAGTGTGGTTAATAACGGTGTAAACGAGGAGTAGAGCAGTAGTGTGGTTAATAACAGTGTAAACGAGGAGTAAAGCAGTAGTGTGGTTAATAACAGTGTAAACGAGGAGTAGAGCAGTAGTGTGGTTAATAACAGTGTAAACGAGGAGTAGAGCAGTAGTGTGGTTAATAACAGTGTAAACGAGGAGTAGAGCAGTAGTGTGGTTAATAACAGTGTAAATGAGGAGTAAAGCAGTAGTGTGGTAAATAACAGTGTAAACGAGCAGTAAAGCAGTAGTGTGGTAAATAACAGTGTAAACGAGGAGTAAAGCAGTAGTGTGGTTAATAACAGTGTAAACGAGGAGTAGAGCAGTAGTGTGGTTAATAACAGTGTAAACGAGGAGTAAAGCAGTAGTGTGGTAAATAACAGTGTAAACGAGGAGTAAAGCGGTAGTGTGGTAAATAACAGTGTAAACGAGGAGTAAAGCAGCAGTGTGGTAAATAACAGTGTAGACGAGGAGTAAAGCGGTAGTGTGGTAAATAACAGTGTAAACGAGGAGTAAAGCGGTAGTGTGGTAAATAACAGTGTAAACGAGGAGTAAAGCGGTAGTGTGGTAAATAACAGTGTAAACGAGGAGTAAAGCGGTAGTGTGGTAAATAACAGTGTAGACGAGGAGTAAAACGGTAGTGTGGTAAATAACAGTGTAAACGAGGAGTAAAGCGGTAGTGTGGTAAATAACAGTGTAGACGAGGAGTAAAACGGTAGTGTGGTAAATAACAGTGTAAACCAGGAGTAAAGCAGTAGTGTGGTAAATAACAGTGTAGACGAGGAGTAAAGCGGTAGTGTGGTAAATAACAGTGTAAACGAGGAGTAAAGCAGTAGTGTGGTAAATAACAGTGTAGACGAGGAGTAAAGCAGCAGTGTGGTAAATAACAGTGTAAACGAGGAGTAAAGCAGCAGTGTGGTAAATAACAGTGTAAACGAGGAGTAAAGCAGTAGTGTGGTAAATAACAGTGTAGACGAGGAGTAAAGCAGTAGTGTGGTAAATAACAGTGTAGACGAGGAGTAAAGCAGTAGTGTGGTAAATAACAGTGTAAACGAGGAGTAAAGCGGTAGTGTGGTAAATAACATTGTAAACGAGGAGTAAAGCAGTAGTGTGGTTGATAACAGTGTAAACGAGGAGTAAAGCGGTAGTGTGGTAAATAACAGTGTAAACGAGCAGTAAAGCAGTAGTGTGATTAATAACAGTGTAAACGAGGAGTAAAGCAGTAGTGTGGTTAATAACAGTGTAAACGAGGAGTAAAGCAGTAGTGTGGTAAATAACAGTGTAAACGAGGAGTAAAGCGGTAGTGTGGTAAATAACAGTGTAAACGAGGAGTAAAGCAGTAGTGTGGTAAATAACAGTGTAAACGAGGAGTAAAGCGGTAGTGTGGTAAATAACAGTGTAAACGAGGAGTAAAGCGGTAGTGTGGTAAATAACAGTGTAAACGAGGAGTAAAGCAGTAGTGTGGTTAATAACAGTGTAAACGAGGAGTAGAGCAGTAGTGTGGTTAATAACAGTGTAAACGAGGAGTAAAGCAGTAGTGTGGTTAATAACAGTGTAAACGAGGAGTAAAGCAGTAGTGTGGTAAATAACAGTGTAAACGAGGAGTAAAGCAGTAGTGTGGTTAATAACAGTGTAAACGAGGAGTAAAGCAGTAGTGTGGTAAATAACAGTGTAAACGAGGAGTAAAGCGGTAGTGTGGTAAATAACAGTGTAAACGAGGAGTAAAGCAGTAGTGTGGTAAATAACAGTGTAAACGAGGAGTAAAGCGTAGTGTGGTAAATAACAGTGTAAACGAGGAGTAAAGCAGTAGTGTGGTAAATAACAGTGTAAACGAGGAGTAAAGCAGTAGTGTGGTAAATAACAGTGTAAACGAGGAGTAAAGCAGTAGTGTGGTAAATAACAGTGTAAACGAGGAGTAAAGCAGTAGTGTGGTAAATAACAGTGTAAACGAGGAGTAAAGCAGTAGTGTGGTAAATAACAGTGTAAACGAGGAGTAAAGCGTAGTGTGGTAAATAACAGTGTAAACGAGGAGTAAAGCAGTAGTGTGGTAAATAACAGTGTAAACGAGGAGTAAAGCAGTAGTGTGGTAAATAACAGTGTAAACGAGGAGTAAAGCAGTAGTGTGGTAAATAACAGTGTAAACGAGGAGTAAAGCAGTAGTGTGGTAAATAACAGTGTAAACGAGGAGTAAAAGCAGTAGTGTGGTAAAT